>OMNZ01119351.1:8588-27504 GCA_900303255.1 Lesueurigobius sanzi
ATTGTCAGTATAGTATCATTTTCTATGTTTATGATGATTCAAGAAGCAAAAAGTGTCATTTGTGATACATTTTTATTCTTCGTCTTATATTTTTGAATATGGGAGAGAAGATTAGACTATGGGGGACCAGCATAGCCTCCTATTGATGGTAAACACTGATATATGCCTTTAAGAAATAACTACTTCACTGTAATTGGTTGAATTCCTGTCCTTTAGAGACTGACCAATTGGAGGAGTGTGGGGTATCTACAATATAATTTGTGATATTTCGATCTTTCCAAATCATCACATTGTCACATGGATCAGATTATGATTTAGTTTTACCTTCAGCCCTAGACCACCATATCATTAAGAACCTACTTTTGTCTGTTTACTGAAAGAACGCCGCGCCGCTGTCTCATTGTGGTCTGTATCTCATTGTGTATTGTTTGCACTTATGCTCTTAGCAACATCCGCAAATGCAGAGGAAAGCGGATTATGATAAACAGACACTTTTTATGCTAAATTTGTGTCACGTAAATCGTAAAGCGCAGCAAACTCTGGATTTGTGACTTTGCAGTTTTACAAGTCCTACGCCAGATTACTCCTCGCCATTACACGTACTAAGCCTTTAAATCCCTCTTTGCATCGAGGCTGGAGGATCAGAAGTGTGAGAAGAAGGATACAGTAAAGTGGCAAATGAATTTCATGCAAATAAATGGGCTGTGTGAGGCATATTTTACTCCTAACAAAACATCCTTTCTCCACATCGTCCTCCGCTTCAAGCCCCGCAGTTAAATGTAGTTCACTGTGTCAAGCTCTCTTGAAATATTAACACAACGGCCGCGAACGTGGGGTGTGTGCGTTCTTTAATGGCACATGCAGCATCATGATTCAAGAGACAGTTCTAGATTATAGCTCGTCTGCTATCGCTAGAGTTTAAGTACCTTAATTTGAGCTTTTATTTTCAAAGATTCGAGCAATAGGCGGTCAGTGTGTGACATTTCAGTTTAGTGTCATGTGAGTAAGCACAGCTGCTGCCAGCTGTAGCATGTGTTACTATGGTTGGTCTCTTTTCTGCCTGCTAGTCTGTGACCTACTCTTCCTGAACAAGATGGGGAAAGGAGGAGTAACGAATGAAAAAGTAATGTTTACTACTGAATGGAAAGAGAAATGTGGGCAGCAGTGTAAGTTTGCCAAATGCTATGTTTCAAATTGGTTTAACGACTAAAATACAGGTTGCAAAATGAACTAAAAGTGGAGGTTAAGAAGATAAGACCAAAAATGTTTTAGGTTCTGGGTTTCTGTTATTGTTGTGTGTTTCTCACGAAGCTTCTTCTGTGAAGTTTTGTAATATGCTCAAAATGCATATTCAAGGTTTATTTGTTTTCATAGGAATATTCCAGCAAGAGATGGAATAGCAAGTATTAACAATCATACGTCCCTCCCTTAGTTCAAATTAGTTTTATGAGATAGATTATGTGGTTGCTCTACACCAGGGGTCTCCAACCTTTTTTACTCCGGGACCTACTTTTGTGTAACAAAAATGGCAGTAAGCTACTTACTTATGCTTCAATGAAACATGTGTAACTAGGACTATAGGACTACCAAGATGATAATTCAACACGATTAAAGAAAATCACTGTATTTCCCGCTTTATACTTTGCTAGATTCACCTAAATGTTTGGAGATTTTTGTTCAGAACAAAAAAACTAATCTAAAATTTGACTCATCAAGCATATGTAGAAATGTAGAAAATCTCCCTCCTTGGAAAGGGCTGGCGAGCTCCCGGTAGCTCCCGAGCTACTGGTTGGAGATCCCTGCTCTACGCAGACTACAGTTTTGAGTATTATTAACTCTGGTCTGAAACATTATTTACGAGAAGCATTTTGATGCAGTCTTTGATTCCAAAGGCTATTTAATGCAGCCTTTAGAATATTTATCACTGTAGTATTAACCCTATCCATGAGCCTGTTATAATAGTGTCATGTGATGCCCTGTTGTGGAGTGGCATTGACTCAGAATTAGAACCATTATTTCATCCTAACCAAGTTAGTCAAACACTACGTCCACTTTTGCATACTTTTGTTGTGTCCTACCAACCTTTGAGATGACTCCTGTTGTGATATTGGGCGTTACAAAAATAAATTGATTGATGGTCCTTTGGCAAGACCCTGCTCTTGCCTTGTTTCCAGGTCTGGTTATGAATGTTTGCACAGGTTTGAGCATGAATGGTTTCTTAATACAAAGCTGCGTGGCCAGTGGTTTTGAAGCGAGTGCTGAGTCCATATTGATAATGTAATTACAGAGATCCTGCAACAATCGTCTCTGAGCTCTGTGAATTCAAATCCCGTTAACTCTAAAATGTCCTTGTTTTGTGCCGGTAGCTCTTGACTCTCATTTGAACTAAATAAGCACTCAGCCATATTGCATTTTGCCTGAGAATAGCAGCACACTCTCCCTCTGGATGGAAGACATAACCTATTTATTATGCTCTCCAAAGTCTCACAAACAGAATGCCATTTAGTTTAATGGTATATTTGGTAAATATATGCAGATAAAAGAAAAGAAAATATTGAAAATAAACCTAGTGATCCTAAATGGGAGCGACAGATGCTGAGTGTGATGTTGTATCCACATCAGCATCCTTCATCCCCCATCTCCTTGCTCCACTCTCTCTCCCCTCTCTCACTCCGTCTCACGTGCTGATCGAGGTAATTCTAGCAGCACTCTCCCGTCTGGCTCTCACTCTCTCTTCAGCCCTCTGTGGAAGTGCAGAGCTATTGACCATGGACAGGGGGTGATGCAGGGGGCTGATGCCCAGGCAGAGCAGTGGTGATGGGCTGCACCGCCAGTGCCGTGGTGGTGGATGGGCTGCGTACCGTGCTGGAGAGGAACTGTACTGGATACATGTGTAAAGAGGCAGGAGAGCAGTCGGGACAGTCCGAGGCAGAGAGGGCGCTGAGCCGCAGAGAGTCCAGGGTCCTGCCTGCGCCCAGAGTACTCAAGGTGTGTGAGAGAGTGTGCTTTTAAAGTGTAGGAGGGGTCGAGCTGATGAGGAGCTGAGGAAGGTTTCTTTAGGGAATGGAAAACTGACTGTTCTGAAATCTGGTTAATGCTTGTTCAGACATTGAGGAATAGGTTAATGATCCAGTAACCCTGTTTTCAGGTTAAAATGTATATTATTAGAATCTTGAATCATCAGAGATGACCTCATGATGATACAGTCATTACCAGAATGCTTCATTCTATTTAAGTTTTATAATAAGTTGTTTGCTCACTCAATATCTGTGAATACCAGATTTCCCATCTTTGTTTTTTGCAAATCGCAATCGCAAATTATAAACGAAAATTTCATTACATTACAGATTACATTTCATATGCACTGTTGTTATTGCAAAACTTAACTCAGTTTTTCAGTGTTTTGTAGTGTCTGAAATGTGTTTTAGTTGAGAATTTTAAATAGGGAAATTAACAATGCTTAAATGCCTGAAAAACATAATATAATTATAAAATATAATTGTGATTTTCAAGCCCTTAAAATATTTCATATCATGAATTGATATGATTATTGCTCTTTTAAGGAAAACCTGCTGTCTTTATGTCTACGTCTATTTTGAAGAACAATTTTGCCTCCCCCTCACGTTCCTGAGACAGTCTGTGGTGGTTAACTGTATAAAATGTAGGGCAGTAGGAGAGCTGCCAGGCAGATCTTCCCTCTCTCGCTGTGATGGGTTAAATCCGGTTGTGTGCGTGCCTGTGCATATGTGTGATAGTGCCTGTGCATATGTGTGATAGTGTGTATGCTGGGGGTGACAGTGCGCTCTGTGTCCTCTCTGAATCAATCACGCCTCTTCATCTGTACAGCGGCAGTGGCTTGGCAAGGCTCCGTACCAGCTTGTCTCCCCCTCGTGTGTTGTGTTTACTATGTGTTCCTCATCAGATTCGCAGCAGCGGCACATGGGACCGTGCCCAGTGCAGTGGTTAAAACTAAAAGCGGGGAATTGGGTCAAGGACATGCTGCTGGCTTCCCTTTGGCCTCAGTCTGGGACAGTCTTATGATGATGACTGGGGGCCGCTAATCCTCACTCAGCATTTACAGTCTCAGATCAATAGGGCAAGTGCTACAAAGTAGGTTTTCTAGGCCTTTTGTGAAGTGGTGGGCCATTTTTATGATTATGTTAGAGCTATATTAGATATTCTAGACAATATTAAATCATTCTTACTGTGAGATGCCTCTAATGTCTAATCTTCTGCATTTACTCAGGCCTGGATCTTTTTGTTAGCACCACAGACATACACTGACTACTTCAGTAATATACAGGACAGGTTTATTATCTATCATTTACTTGAGTTGGGTTGGGACAGTGTTTGGTAGTGACCACACAACACACATGCCACACCCGGTTGTACTCATCGGCTAATTTGCATAGTTATCCCACATTTGCATCAGACTCCCCTCCAGTTTCCCCAGTGTACACTCCCACTGGAGGCGAGGTGGATGAATAGTCTGACACAGCGCTGTATGCACTGCCCGAGCTGTGATGGAACTGCCTACAGTTGGTAAAGGCAAGGATTCAGATTCAGATGTTGGACCTTCAGAACATTCAAATGTAGTTTCATTGTTATCGCAGTATTTTGACTGATGCTGAGTGACTATTAAGGGGAGACACTGCAGGCGGAACTCAATTTGATACATTTTGGGCTACTTTCTTCTCTTGACATATAAACTTTCACCAGGAAACAAATAAATTACCTAATCTTTACAATTAGGAGTGTACATATTGCACTCAATCAACGTTTCTTCATAGAACTAAATGGGAAATTGTAACTTGAATGACCTTTATGTTTCATAAAATGTATTTTACTCACATTGTGGCAACAACTTCTCCACTTTAGTAGCTCCTACAGACTCCAAATTTCCAACAACAATAGTTTAAAGGTTTGTCCAGAGGGATTTTTTAATATTTAATTCCTAGACTTTCATTTAGTTTAGAACCCCTTCACCTCTTAAACCCTATAGGACCCAAATTGGGTTTAAGAGGTTAAAACAATGTGAAATGTGTATTTACAGATTTATTCATTAATAACTAGTTTATTTAAAAACTAAAAAGATATCTAAAATCCACTCTGAAAAAATCTATAGAACTAATACATCAACAAATTGAACATTGACGCTGGCTTTATCCATTATTTAGTTTTTGTTGGCAGAAATGTTGGCAATTTTGTCCATTTTGATATAAATATCTTATTTTTATATAAAAAAAATAATAAAATTCTTCAAATATCAGTAATACAGAGCAAAGGGTTAAAATGAATGTCACTATCACACAAATTTAAAGTTTCCCTGCAGTGTCTTGCTGTAATTGCAAGCCTGAAGTTGATAAGATTCTGTAATGTGGATATTGGGTTTGCTAAAATATCAATAAAGAAAATGCACTGTACAATATAATTTGAACTTCAAGGAGAGAACGTACCTCTACCTCTTTTAATATCTTCTGATTGAAGCCAGTTCATATTAGCACAGAACCATGTGGATTAATCGCCTCTCTAAAGGTTCCTCTCCTTCCTGGATTTGTGGAAATGCAAGAAGCCAACAGCAATATGGCTTTGAACGCGGCTAAGATGTCTGTACCAGAGTTTATCAGCGGAGGGCTCGTGTAAGGGAAGAGCTAGATAATGGTCTGGACGCAGATGAAAGCAGCCTCGAGTGACTGACATGGGAGCGCACTCCGGCAGGACCAGCACAAGCACAGGCGAACGGACAATCTTTACTTTTTTGTGTTCGTGAGAGATACATCAATGCAAGGAGCATTTACTTAGTTCTGAACTAAACTATGTGGGTTCTTATTTGGGTGCTCATTCACTTTATAATTATGTTAGATTCTCTTGATTGTTGTGCTCGGTTGTTATTTCCTTTTTGAATACATTTTGCAAACTCCCTCGCCGCTGCTGCTCCACCACATGCTGAAAATGTAATGTAAGGAGGTGCACTTAGGGTTTTTTTGGCAACTCTAAAAGCTGTCTAAAGCCACATTCCAGGCCAAATTCCTGTGTGAATTGTTGCCAACAGAATCCTATCAGAGCTCCACCTTCCACTTAGGCCCTAATGGGTTCGCAGCCGCGCTCCCGTATACGTTCACTGTTGGAGCTGTTTCTTTTGTTGGCCATACTTCCTACTTTCCTTCCTCCTGCTGCAGTCGTCTCGTTGTCTAGGAGGAGTTTGAGACGTCACTGACCGTACGCAGTTGTCTGTTGGCGCTGGCTGCTGCAAAGGAACATTATCTGCTGCACTCTGCCTCCTAATCTGCCCGGCACAGATTTTCCACTTGTTCAGCGCCACCATAATTCATATTGAACACACTGCAGTTGTATTTTAAGGTTACACGGATCGAACATTTTTGTAAACAATATTTTTATTGTTATTGTTGATTTATCTTCATGCAGGGAAGGACCAATGAGAGCACGAGCTTCTGTTTTTATAGTGGAGGCTAACAATAGAACAATACAAGAAACAGCTTTTACAGTTTCAGATAAAACAAGTACAACTATGTTTGTATGACTCTAATAAGAAACTTAGATGAGGGCACTAAAAGAGTTTATTCTTAAAAGTAGGGCTTTGAAAATAATCAATCTCAACTTTGGTCAATCTCAATAATGGCCACTTGGTTCTTTTCCTGGCTGTAGCATCATGTGGTTTGGAGTATGGATGAGTAGAATGAAAGATTTGTGTGTGTTAAATGGTCCTGGAGTGGAAAACAGTCTGATATTGATTTGTGATGACTCCTGTTGTGATATTACAAAAATAAATTGATTGATTGATAGTTTATGTGTCGTAGGCAAAGATTCTTCAGTCTTCATCTGTACTCTGTAGTTGGATTGTAGGAGAATGTTTTGCTCTTCCAAAATGCTTAGTCAGCAAATGCCTGGGGGACTTGGCACGACCGTGAGACCCACGATGAAGACTGAAGAATCTACGATGGACAACTCCTGTACGACTGAGAACCTACACAGGCTAGTTTATGTGGTTTTAAGAGGAAAAAAAAGTTTTTTGCTGTATCGCCCAGTCCTACTATTCTTAAAAGTTTAGATATACATATACCCGATATTAAATACTTGCTAGTATCACAGAAAAGTCAGTTGCAGCTGTTTTGGTTATGCAAACTATCCATCCACAACTTGGAAAAATATTGTCTTGAATTCATCTCGTGACCCCCACCTCAGTGTCTGGCGACCCCGTAAGGGCTCCCGACCCCCTGGTTCACTAGTTTAGTTCATGCTCCTACACTGAATTTTGACTGTAAGAAATAAATTGCAAGTCTAATCACAATTGGAATATTTGTCAAAAAAGACTATTATCTCTTGCTTTTTAATTGCATCCTGTTTTGTTTCTGTTGTTTTGCCCCTGAGCACAGTGAGCATGTGTAAAAGACATTTGTGATCGTAACATGAGAGTTGTGTGTGCGTGGTGGGGCTGGTGGCGGGTTGCAGAGGGGTGGGCTGTGTTTTTCTTAAATTCCTGGTTACACCCTGTTTGGCTATGCTCAATCTGCGAAGGCCCAGTGATTACATCGAATCATTATTACGTCATTTCAAAATCCTACTCATAGTCCAGTGCTTGTGTAATTCCGATTATGATGGAGGTGCTTTCAGTAAATTGCCAGGGCTCGGGTCGTCACACTGGGTTATCGGTTTATGCTTTCAATTTGGAGGCAGAGACATGCTTCCGCCCATGAGCTGGAAAAGATGAGGTTTGTTTTCTCAACGATCAAACAGAAAATCATGACATCGTTTTGGTTGTTGTTAAGTCATTTTTGTCAGCTATACAATGCATAAAATCTATCCCAGCCCTATACAGTCCAGTTAAATGTGTTTTTTTTTATCACATTAGGTAGGGCTATGCAATGAATATAATTTGAATCAATATGTTAAATTGTCGACATTGGCATTCATACTCAACAGTTTGGACTAACCATAAATAATTATTTAACTTTTATAGCAGAATATTTGATTATTATTGGGTTACCAAATGAATGTGGTAAAAAATAAAAACAAATCAAACATAGGTTAATATGAGGTGACTTTGTGACTCAATTTGGTTTTCCCACATCCTTAGGCCCTCCTCCACGGCGAGGAACAACCCTTAAAACCACATGGGAGAAAATTGGGAAACCTCGAGGAGAACCATTTTTGGGAGGGATCCACTCCTATGGACGGATGGGCCACTGGTGAATTTTTGGTCGACCAGAGTCCAATGGCTATGTCCAGCGAGAATACTATTCATTCACGCATTTTTGGATGCTAATTTTAACACAAATTCACCAAACCACACTCTCTGCCAAATACAACTGGTCAAGATTGAATTGGTTATGAATTCACATTGTTTTGGATATTAATACAAAATGACATGTTACTCTGTTGACTACTGAGGGCAAGGAAGTGTGTTTCTCCCCCATTTTTTTGAGGAGGCTTGTCTCCAATTTCCAATCAGCTCACATGAGTCACCTCAACTTAGCTCACAGCCTGAGCCACAGTAAAGTTCAAGTACGGAGCCTGAGTCAACATACCTTTTAACAATAGTCACGTAACATGCCCTGTCTTGTCAGCTACTAAGAAGACCAAATAATCAAATGTTGAAAATTAAGCAAACTTCTGTCACTGAATGTAAAAACAATCATATAAAGAAAAAATATATACTAGAAGCGGTAATCTTGACTCCCATCATCATGTGACAGCGAGTCCAGCTGAGATACTGACCTGTAACGCTCCTCACTGAGTTTGGGACAGCGCCCAGGAGTGAAAAGATAACATCCTCCCCCGGTGTGGCCCTCTCAGGAATCCACAGGTCAGACCCGATCCTGAGGTGGGTCGTCTGGGGCTGGGGCAGGCTGGAATGCCCCTCGAGCAGTTGCGTCAACAAGCACCGCGGCAGAGGCAGCGCTGTATCAATTACTAAGACCTCAAAAATGTACAGTCACAAGGCGCTATGGGACACGTTCTGTAGGTGGATGACGCTGGAGTCGTCCGCGGGGAGTTTTACGATAGTATTGACTAATTGTTGGCGTTTTGAGATTTGTCTTTTGCAATGATCAGTAATGAGTGATTTGTGTGCAACATATCGACTGGTAGTAAACAAGAGACACTTTCCCTCCCATGTTTACTTCACTGGTTTAGCAAATGTACACTAGTTTAGCAAATATACACTAGTTTAGCAAATGTACACTAGTTTAGCAAATGTACACTAGAGCGGTACATGTATCGCAAATTAATCAAAATCGCAAATTGAATGGTGCTAAACCTCCACATCTACAAACATTTTATAAAAGGGGATTCTTGTTGGGGGTTTTTATCATGCAATCCTGATAAGTACAGTATGACTGTGCCTACCACTGGGGCTATGTTAGAAAGGTGGGGAATGCACAATGGGTATGTTAGTCATGGTTTGTGATTGTAGACAATAGCACCTTTGCAAATCATTAACAAGGAAAATGGACAGTAGCAGTAGTAGTAGTAGCAATTTTGTTTACAGCTTTATGGCTTGTACAGATGGCTCTTTTTTTTAAATATATTTCTAGCTTCATGAGGTTTTGCCATGTCCAATCCCATCAGTTCTCAGAAGCTAAGCAAGATTGGTCCTGGCCAGTACTTGTATGGGAGACCGCCAGGGATTACCAGGAAGCCTGGGTGAATGTAGCGTGTGAGTGAGGTTGGTGGTGTTCTGAGGGGCCGATGGCACAGTTTGGCAGCCCCAGGGCAGCAGAGGCTACACTGGAAGCTTACCACCACAAAGTATAGAGTGAAATAATAATGTATCACATTGTAAAGCGAATTTGAGCATCTGGAAAAGCGCTATATTATTCATATTATTTAAGTTGTAGTAAGTAGTTATTTATGATTATGTATCTGTAAGTGTCATTTGTAGAAATAGTCACATCATCAGTCAAAGTTTTGATTCTAAAAAAATTATAATAATATTATAATATAGTATATCTATATCTGCTACTTTTTTGAGTATCAACTTGTGAGTGACTTTCTCTACCTCTGCCCCTGACCGTTGTGTGGCCTGTGTCTTATTTCAGCTGTCCCCCTCTGTCCCCTGTCCAGACTGTGTGTCTTGAGAGAGTGTACCTCTTTGGTAGCCTGTGTCCCAGCGCAGGTGGACCATTGCGTTGTTATTTGACTCCTGTCTGTGTCGGGACCAACTCCCCCGGGCAGCACAGCTGAGAGGGGGCGGGGCTTCAATCTCTCATTCTGGGTGTGCGTCTACTCCCTTCAGATAGGGCTTTGGTCTGGTGGAGGTTGTCAAGTCTGTGAGAAGGAACTTTCTAACAAACTTTAAGGAGCATTCTGGTTTTCTGACATGATTGTGTTTGCTTTTTACTTTGGATTTGTTTTGAGGATACCTAACCACAAGTGGTGACAATGCAAGGAAGAGCGAATAAAGCCAAAAAGGAGCTGGTGATAGAGAGCCCGCAGCAGTACAAGAACTCTCCCATAACTGAAGCAGAGGAGGATGCAGTTCAGCAGGTGGTAGTACTTCAAATACTTCTTTAAAATATGTATTTGAGCATTGTTCTTCTGAAGTAGCTTGCAGTATACTGATTGTAAAGTTTATAACAGTTCACAATGGTCAGAGCAGGTGTCATCATGTGTGCCTTTGTCATCTCTTTCATAGAACGTCAAAGTGCCTAGTTAGCAGTAAGAATGGTTGGACTTTGCGCTGAATACCTGCAGAGATGTTGCCTGTAGTTTGCGTACTGCATATAATTTAGCTTGGCAGACTTGTAAAACGTCAGGCTCAAAAGTCAAGTTTGGCTGCGCTTCTAATTTGCGCTTTGTTGTGTTTCCAAAGTGATCGTGGGGCAATACTGTGCAAGTCGCAACAGTCTTTGTGTTTAAGAATGCAGAAGTGCACCATCATTAATACATATGTAACATCTAAAACAAGAAGGAGGAATCAAGCTGTGAAAATGTACTTTTAGTGAGGGGCTGGCGATGGTGTGAGAGGCTGATGGTGCGGATTGGAAGTCTCACTTCCCTCAATCTACCCTAGGGCTTTTGTGACTCATAACAATGATTTAATTATGAAACAAACCCATTCTAAGGGCCTTTGTGCCAGTCCTAAGCCTTGATTCAAATGACTGCTGATTGTGACCGGCATGATTTGAAACCTTAAAAGGATAATAAGCCATTTGTGATACAAACCCATGTTTCTCAAACTGTGGTACTTGGGCTTCTTCAGGTGGTACCCAGGATCATCTGAAATTTTAGACTTTATTCATTTTTATCTCATTTATGCATTAAAGTTGAGTATTTTTCTGGTTTAGACATGGTTTACATTAGAGCTGCACAATATGTCGCACAAAATATCGTATCGGTGATGCAATATCCGTATCGCAAGAAGAAATATCGCAAATTATCTGACTGAGAGTTTTTCATTTTTGGCCAACACTCTCTTTTAGTTAGAACTTTCCTGATTTAGTTAATTTTTTGGCTTTGGTTTGGTTCTGATTTAGTGTTTTTGGAGTCTTCTTTTGACACAATTTGCTGAAAAAGATATTACATGTGTCTGAATTTAATGGAACGGTTTATCTAAGTATCGCAATAATATCGTTATCGTGATATTGAATGCCTGTATCGCAAATCGCAAGTTTTTTTGATGTCGTGCAGCCGTAGTTTACATCCAGTTTGAAGGCAATCTAGTCCAATTTAGGCCTATTTTAGACCCAGTTTAGTCCTGATTTTATCCAGATCTGGCCTTGGTGGTACTTGGAAGGTCAAATCTTTTATGAGGTGGTACTTGATGTAAAAGATTTAGAATGACTGAATTATAAATAGCAATTCAATATTACAATAATAATTTTATGAGTGAAGTCTGTATATTCAGGCTCAAAATCTAGCAAAAGACTGGATCCAGACTAATAAGATTCATCAAGTCATTATCCCACTTTTGTATTTCTTATGTCAAGACGTGTCAAAGGATTGGGCTGTGTGTTATCAGTCGGTATAGGCACAACACAGCACCATTGTTCAGTGCTGAGAGCTCAGTGATGGGAGGAGTGCGATTTAACAGCTGCTGCTTCACTGGACACAGGGAGTACCCAAGATTTATGTGGCCAATAGATGCTCAGTGCAGGGACTTAAGTTTAAGAACATGCCTGCCGTCCGGCAAGATTCATATTGGTTTGATCATGAGATAGATACTAAGGGGAAGAAGACCCATGAAGGTGTTATGAATGCATTCTAAAATCATAAACAATTGACTTTTTATGGTCTCCTATTCATTCCTCCACTTCTAAATACAATTGTTTAAGAAATAATGATCAAATTACTGGCTATAACATAGATCCGATTATTTGTCAATGTTACCGTGTGTAAAACACATCAAACTTTAACTCTCAAACCCTTGCTTTAGTGAAAAATTAATAATAAACAAATGTGTTTCATGCATGACTGGGACTTAACCACTTTGTGCCTGGGGGAGGGCTCCCCATTTTAGGTGCATTTAAGCAAAGTGGTGCCTAATTGCAGGGTTAACGCTAGGCACAAGGCACTATTCACTGTCACATTCATTACAGCAATTTCAATCCCCACCTACACATGCATGTCTCTGAACTTAACTATTTAATTACTATTTTACTCAATTTAGCTAGTACTTCAAAATACAGGTTTCACTCTGTATGACCACAGTTTGGCGATGTGCAACTCCACACTCCAGAAAACATGGCATTGAGTCAACAATCAGTGTTGTTATCATATCATCAAACTGTTTGTTCTGTGTGTCATGTAGTAACACAGCCCTTATGTCTTCTTTTCAACATTTATCTTTTATTTTGAGATGTGAAGATATGGATATGGATTACTCAAGACACAGGCACCCATTCTTTTCCCCTATCTCATCGGCCATTTCATCCATTGTGTGTCATGTTACCTTTACCTGTCTAGAAGGCGGCATGACTCAAATCTGTCCCGTAAAAGAATGGCATTTTAAGCTCTGAAAACGTATGGACCGTTGCTCTCCTCAGCGATGACATATGTGCGATGATAAAGTCGAAGCCAGTCTCGGCCACAGACACAGTGGCACCATTAGCTCTTCCTTGTCCTTGAAACGGAGACGAGCTCCTTCTACTCTGTGTCTTCTGTGTGACTCTTAATAACTATGTTGCGAGCACGTTGTGTTTAAGCCTTTCTCTTTCCGTGACCTCACTGACATCATGCGAGCAATATCCATCCCAGATGTGTCACTGTGCGTTTTGCACTTAGCAACGTTAGATTTATGCTCCAACATCTCATCTGCATGTGTTGGAAGCCCACCTAGTCCTCTATTGGTGACTGCATTTATGCCGGATACGAGCCAATGGTACAGAGAGCTTTAGTGCGTCGGCCTTTTGAACAGCACGAACTTGTGCCATAATTGTTTATCGCTTTACAATATGAACTTTAGGAGCCAACAAGACAAACTAGGGCTGGTATTGATTTGAATTTCCCAAATCGATTTGATTCACCATTCTCGATTCACTTTGATTTTCAGTTAAGGATATCACGCAGTAACAATTTTACTTGGATATGGTAGACATTCTCAGAAGAACGAATACACTTTTTGTGATTATTATTCCACTAATATGCTTCTATAAACATAAAAGGCTATAAACCTGACCTTATATGTGCCATCTGTGTTTTTTCTCCATACTTTTTAAAAAACAAAAATAATATTTTTTGCACCAAATCTTACACCATAGATTTGCTATTTTTTTCAAAATGTAACTCCATACTTTTGCCCTCCATGTTCTATCTAAACGGAGCCAGAAAACAAAACAAGTTTTACCTAGTACCATTTTGAATCCCTGCCTGTGCAATATAAAGAGCAGAGTCAGTAGTTTTGTAGAATGCTAACTTAGCCTTTTGGACACGAATTTTCAATGCAACTTTACACCGCCGCCCAGAGGCCTAGAAGAACATGGCTGGGCTCATTTTAAAGCTTGAACCATCCCCTTCCCAATGCAAAAATCGCAAGTCTGATATCGGGCTATTCAAAGGAAAATCTATTCAAAACTATTAATCGAATTTTAAGACCCAGCCCTAAGACAAACCTCCACTAATCCACTAATACATCAAGGTTTGATACAGTATTTGACTTAACACTGCTTGTTGCAACGGTAAAGAAATATAACATTGAGTATGCTATGGGTGTACGCTTTTAACAGCCCCAAGCCTATAAAAAAAGACTTCAGAAGAGGATATCTTGAGTAAGATTTGTGCAATCGCTGCACATTTACTGATTTACATCCCGAATATAAAAAGCCAAAAAGGCTGCTAAACTTCTGTTGTTGACAACCCTCACCTTCTTGATTTCTTTTTGGTATGAGCCTTTGCAGCTATTTTCAGTTCATTTGTGTTTTATGAATTGTAGTATGTCAAGATCCAATTTATTCAACGTGCATGTGCCCATTTTACCTTGATTTATTCAGATTCTTCTTGATCCTTGAAAACCTTTTATTTTCCAGTCCTAACCATGAACGTTTGTCATTCCCACAGGTGAAGCCGAAGGTGATCGAGCCCCTGGAGTATGAGAATGTGCTGGTCCAGAGGAAGACCCAGATCCTCAGCGATGTCTTACGGGACATGCTGCAGTTCCCTCTGGAGGACTTTGAAGTAAGTCCAGCTGCTGTCTTTTAATTTACTCCAACAACAGACCTGAAAAGAGTCTTTGCCAGTACAAAATATGCTTTACCCCAGAGAACTCTGTGCATTGTTTCAAAGTTAAGTTAAATCGTCCTCCAGTTTGCTGCATTTATTAGTCTTTTGTAGCTGTTTCCGCTGCCCAGGCTTGTCCCGTGTTGTGAGAGCAGGGTGAGGCTTGACTGTATATTTGTAAGCCGGTGGCAGGTCAGAGGCCATCTGTTTATTAGGCTCCAGTGTTATGACAGAGCGTGTGTTATCTCCCTCCGTTTTGTACAGTGTAGAGCTCCTCTTCACTGTCCACACCGGGATGGGAACGGTCAAATGGAAATCTGCTGTGAGGAAGTTCGGTGTGACCCTGAAACACTGTCCCACGATCCTCATGCAATTTTACTTTTGTTTTTGAAGGTGTTTCAGTTTTGTGTTCTTAAAGTCATTTGTTAGGATAGTTAAGTAAGTTTGTATACTTTAGTAAGATTTTAGTTTGAATAGTTGTGATTTCAGGATTCATCTGCATTGGGAAGAAAGAAATTTTCCAACCTTGCCATGTAGTCAAATGTTCTATCAGGAGAAAAAGTGTAACATGACAGTATATGACAGATTAGATTTTTTCTATTCCCCAAATCAAGTCATGCACAATTGTCAAAAAATGCCTAGCTTTCCCAGGTTCTTTATTATTGGACATGGACACAGGAACTAATGAAGAGGTAAAATTCACAGTTGTCATGCAACCATACTGTTCCAATGGGCCTTTAGTACCGCAATTTCCAGACTATAGAGCGCACCTGAATAATTAGCTGCATCGTTGTATGTATATCGTTGTATGTACATCGTTGTATGTACATCGTTGTATGTACATCGTTGTATGTACATCGTTGTATGTACATCGTTGCGGTGTTCAAAGCATGTGAAAAAAGTCCAGAAATCACGGCAAGGTCTATCCAATGAATCCTTGGAATATGGACCTCTCTTCCTCCTTATTGTCTCTCATGGTTTTGAACATAAAAACGGCTTCATTTTTCACTTGTTCATGTTGTACCTCACTGATGTAAAACTATTTTTACTTAACTAAGTAGAGAAAGAGAAAAGGACTTTGCACATCAAATTCTTAGGGCAGGTGCTTAGGAGACGAGGGAGGAACGCTGCCTGACTTGCAAAGTATATTTATTTAGGACAAAAACAACGTTTCTGCACTTCCTCAGGCATTTTGCACTTAACTAAGTACAAATTAGAAAAGAAATACAAACTGTCATGTGTACTTCAAGGAAGGGAATTAAAATAAATGTGTGTTACGAAACCTGCAATGTCACTTTTTAGTTATCTTATTTTTTTATCCAGTGTACATAAGATATATTTTATGCAGTTCATACCGTTTTTATTGATAGATGTTAAGAGACACTTATTTTATTCTATCATTATTAGTCTTTTTTTTTTTTTATCCTATTCCAGTATTATCACTACTATTTGCAAACCATTTTCTTTTTGATGGCACATTTCCTGACTTTTTGCACCCCCCTGTGTGATCCTGTCCTAAGAGCTGTTGTAACAAGTACATTTCTTCATTGTGAGATCAATAAAGAACTATCTTATTTTATCTCATCTTAAAAGTTCCAATAGACAATGGACAAACTAAAGTGTAAAGCGACAGGTCTTATTGCACAGTGGCTACACAGTGTCAGTTCTTGTCAAGTGCTAACAGCTGGTGCTCAGTGGCAGCCGCCTTGACTTTGTGCCTTTGTGCCCGACTCCCTTCACCCTGCTACATACCACTGCACACGCATGTAACAGAGGGGTCTGGTTGTCAGGGGCGACAGGTGACTGCGCCTCAGAATAACACCAGTGCCCCCCTGACTGATGCTCACATCTGTTTTAGCCTCTGTGTTCTCCTGCACCCACTGCCTGCGTCAAGGACAATTGCTATATGTGTCAGGGGCTTTTAGTGGAAATGTATAGCCTCGCCATGACCTCAGCGCACACACGGGCAAAGTTAATTGAGGAGGGCACGCCGACGAAAGAATGCTAAAGAAGAATCATACAGGAAACAAACCAGATGTGCTCCTTCTATATAAAAAAGTTAGATATTACTTCAAAAATTAAAGAAAATTTCATGTCAGTTACCTTCCAGAAGAAGCAGACCCACAGATTTAGGTGAATAAGGATGAATAAAATCTCTTTTACATGGATTTGTCCAGTACGCTAAAGGCTGTGTTTTTGAAGTATTTTGTCGCCAAATATATCGTTAGCAATATTTCATAATATACATTTTTGCCCATATTACCCTGTCCTACTGCCAATACACAAATCTAGTTGTCTTTGATTGCTATTGCCTTTTCACACCTATTTTTCTTTTTTTTCCATCTGAGGATAAGATGAAAACTACATCTACGTATAACAGGGATTTTCCAGGCCTAAGGTTTGGTCAAATCAGATCTTAACTAAGTTTGAAGTTTTAAAATGGGACTAAATTATAAATCAAGTAGTTTTAGACAAGGACCAACGCGTAAGAGAACACAATTATGTGTAAATTAAACAAAGATCTGCGGAGGAGCCTAAGTACTACCTGATGGAGCCCATGCACCACAGTTTAAGAAACACTGATCTTAGACATAATAATATGATATAATATGGCTAATGTAAATCAGGGCTCTCCAACCAACAGCTCGGGAGCTATTACTAGCTCTTTAACCCAATCATGGCAAGGTAGCTTGCCAGAGGGTTTCTACATTTCCAACTACACTTTATTTTTGTTGCATTTTATTTTTGTTCTGGACATGTTGAACACAATCTGCAAACATTTAGTTAAATATAGTGTTGTATAAGGATGAAAGTAATTTTCTCTTAAAGTGTTGAAATATCAAACTCTCGGGTGACCTACTCCTTAGTCGAAGAGTTTACACAAGTGCCTTTGTAGCAAAAGGAGCTCTCTACCATTTTTGTTACAACCACTCACTGTTACAACCAGCCCACAGCTCACCAAGTAAAAAAGGTTGGAGAATATTTAGATCACAGATTCTCTTTCACACAGGTACAGTACGTTTCTGAATTCTGGAAGTTAATCCATCCTACAGCACCTATACAGAGGATCATAAGGAGGAATTGTATCAAACCAAACATCTGTGAAAATTTTTTTTTTGTCAACTGGTTCCAGTATTTGGTCTTACCTGACCGCTTGGACACTAACGTAGAGGAGTGGGGTTTGGGTTTATCACAAAACATCACACAATCACAAAAATAGACCAAATGTAGTGTTTTTTTTAAACTAGTCAATTGTTGTGATCAGTCCTGAAAGAGCACCAGCCTTCTCACAGATTTCACCAGACTCAGAAACACTCTTTGTTTTTAGAATCAATGTTTTCGGTGTCTTCTGTTGCTCTGCTGTGACCTGCCCTTCAATTTAAAGCTTCCTTCAGCCTGCATCCTGGCTCCTTGCACCTCAAACAACATTTAATTTGTGCAGATTCGCTTCTTCCTCAGAGGAAACCCTGAGGAAACCTGGCTAACACACAGAGGAAAGGGAGACTCTACATTAACAAACGAGATCCTGGAAGTCGTTAAGTCCATTTTAATTACAAAGCATTTCATTGTTTGTTTGTCCTTCAATAAGTAACACATATTTGTGGCGTGTGGTCAGGTCCAGAATGAATGATCAACACAGGGTTATTTTTACTACAAGCACTATTCACTGCTGCGTGGAATACACACGAGTTGCGTATTGTTTGCGTACCTCCAGGTCATACAGCTGACGAGCATTTGACCTGCACAATCCCACAATTCATCGGTTTGCTTTTAATAAAGTCAGTTGAACTGCACTTAATGGTTGTATTCATTGTTTTTGCTCCTGGGGATTATGTGTGGTCACATCGACACTTAACTCACTCCGACTTTATCTAATCCTCTCTGGAGAATCTATTAGAAGGGCTACTTTAAAATGCGTTTGGTTTGCTTGCCAAACAATTCACCCATTGAAAAATAGCAGGAGAATAATTACTGTATATAATTTTCTAGCAATATTCACACACTGACACAGTCTGTCCTAAGGTTCGATCTGATCAAATCTTTATTGTTCAATCATTAATTTTGAGATTTACAACAGACTTTGGCATATGGCTGCAATATTACAAGTTCAATCATACTTCACTTATGGGGAGACACTGCAGGCAAAACTATATTTATATGTTGTTGTTGGTTTTGGACCAGTTTGCGCTTTTAACATAAACTGTGCAATAAGGAGAGTAATTATTGCACAGATTCAACATTA
>OMNZ01119351.1:27524-62227 GCA_900303255.1 Lesueurigobius sanzi
CATATGGCTGCAATATTACAAGTTCAATCATACTTCACTTATGGGGAGACACTGCAGGCAAAACTATATTTATACTGTATATATGTTGTTGTTGTTTTCAGTTTACAGGTTTTGGACCAGTTTGCGGTTTTAACATATAAACTGTACAATAAGGAATAATTGCACAGATTCAACATTAGAACTAAATGGGAAATGCATTTTTCTCCGCACTCCAAGCTCCAAACTTTCCAGTCTCGTTCTTAACAATATTTTGGAGGTTTATTCTGAGGATTTTTTCAATATTTTATTCCCAACCTGATTCATTCAGTTTTGAACCTCCAAAAACAAGGTGACATTGTTTTTCTTACTAAGCTAAAACTAAACAAGATATTCAAACTTCCCTCAAAATAAATCTTTCTATCGAACATTTCATCAAAATAAAACCATAGATTTACACCTGGCATGAAGAACCAAGGCACTCCTCCCATATATATATAATTATATATTTACATTGTCTAAAAAGCCTTTATTGTACTGGGCTAATACATATTAAAATATTTTTAAACGTGTTGTTGCTGGTTTCTTCCATTCGTATCGGCTCCAAGCAGGGTTTCCGCGGGGCATTAAAAGCATTAAAAGTCATTAAATGAATTTTGTCAAAAATAAGGCCTTAAATGTCATTAAAAAGCATTACATTGAATTCAAACTGGCATTAAAACAAAAGTTCTAGCAAAATAATTACATTGTTCAACTACTTTTACAGCAGAAGTTTGTCAAAAATACAAAAATTAGGGTCTAGACTGGAGTTTTGGCAAGTTCTGTACAAACAAATTTTCTATTGAACATGAAAATTTATATTGAATGCGCACCGATTTGTGGCATTAAAAATGTAGTATTTGGGCATTAAAATGGTATTAAAAAGCATTAAATTTGACTTGCTGCTACCTGTAGAAACCCTGTCCAAGTCACTTGAAAAACATTAAATTAAATAAAAGAAAACTTGCAATACATTTTTTCTCATATTTATATCAGTAATACAGTATATAGCAACAGTTTATTATTGATGTCTTCAACTTGAATTGTTTCTTCTATTTACCTGCAGTGTCTCACCTTAAAAGCATCAAAAGCTTCTTCCTTTTAACATAAACTTCATTTTTTTGTTGGATTTTGTTTGCAAAGTTGTTGATCGCTGGCTGTAGTTTTGCTGATTAGTCAGACAATAGGGAGCACTGGCACAGATCCAAAGACACAGGGTGTGTCTGCGGCACCTAATGCTGAATAATATGGAAAAATAATCAAGAGGCCCTGCCCCCACAAACTCACAGCTATGTACTGACTTTCTCAAGCACTGAGCAGAAACATGTGGATGAGCAACGGCGTCCAGCTGGGACCCCACACTGATCACCACAATTACTTTCATTTTTACTCTCAATCAGCGTTCTGTCTCATACTAGGCTTCGGTTTGACTCTTTAATTGAATGTGTGTTATCTGTTTTGTTCACAGATCTCTACTTTGAGACGGCAGGGGAGGACCGTCCTTTCATCAGTGCCTGAGAACGCGGAAAGAGAAGCTCAAAGCCTGTTTGTCCAAGAGGTATGGGATGTCAAAGTAAAGACACATTGTTGTGAAGGTGAAACGGCGCAGGGCACAAGAGAATGGCATCAAAGTGGCAGGTTTCTACAAAGAATGTGCCTGCAACTGGAAAGAGTAGAAAATCAACCTCAAACAATGCTATTTCCAATCTTATCTGATTGTCCATATTTCTAGTGCAATGTCAGAATGGCAGTAGTAAGAAATGGTCCCAAAGATTTGTACTAAAAAAATATTTTCCCTTTGATAGCAAGTTTTAATGCCTGGTCGGTCCTGGGGTCGCACCAATAAATCAGCAATAAATGATTAGAAATGACAAGAAATAGTCTTTTATGGAGTAAATTCCATTATTGTTCTGTTTTATGTGGCCAGTGTTGGGTTTCTCCTTTGGAAAAGTAAAGTAACGTGTTAGAGTACTCCTCCATTACCAATAATAAACATCTACATAATGAACAATTCCGAACATCAAGAAGTTACGGTGAAAACAATTGCATTATTTCTTTATATCAGACTTTTGCCGCTGTATGGAGGTTATCATGGTAGATAACTTTATTAATCCTCTCAAATCAAATGATAACTACACAATGCCAGCAATCAGCCAGTGGATTTCTATGAGCAGAGTGCATTGTTTTCGCCGTTGCTAACTAGTTGCTAACCGTGTGACGTAACACTGGAATTGTCAATTGCCTTTGTTTGGCGTTTATGTTTTCCGACGCTGAAAGCTCCATTTCACAAACCGAGCCGCCGTAGAAGCTAAGCCACTCAAAAAACTGCTTGGTTTCGGTAAATGCAGAAATAGTGTGCCAATAGTGTGATAAGTCAGCTTCTCTTAGCTTTATTTATTTTTTATTTATTTTAATTTTTACTCTGGCAAACCACAGGAACAGTCCACAATAAGAGGCATCAACAAGCTAACATCCTTCAATAGCAATGAAATAGCTGATTGTTAGCGTCATAGCTAAAGATGAACACATTAGTCTTTGCAGAGAGTTTGTCAACAAATGCGCCGAGAAGCTCCACCATTTTTGAGAGTGAATAATGACATAAACATACTCACCAAGACTAAAGTAAAGTGCAGCTGGCTCCTCTCTCTGTTGACCGGACCCATGCGCACTGGGAGCAGAAAGTGCCGATGCGGAGAGGAGATGACCCAAACTAACGAGTTACTTTGTTGAAAAAGTAGTTAATACTAGATTACTTCAGCACGCACAACTAGCACATTATGTTACTCTACAAAACTAATCTGAATACTCTACTACAGTGATTCCAACCTTTTTTGTCTTGCGTACCCCTTGGGCCTTTCATTTATTCTCCAAGTACCCCCTGCTTCGATGGTTTTGCTGATTAGTTGAAAGTGAATGACAAAAACTTTAATATATCAGTGAAAAGATGCTAAATACTCTCAAGTTCTCACTCTATACAGTTATTCCGTTTAAAAATAGCTTTTCTTTGAACATAATAATCAAAAATGAAACATTTTTTAAATCTGAAATGATTCCAAGTACCCCCTGCTAAGCTCTCGTGTACCCCCAGGGGTCCCCGTACCCCTGGTTGGGAAACACTGCTCTACTACTACGTTACCCCCAACACTGTATATATGACCAATTTAGTATAGGTATTGAAAGAAGTATAATTCAGGTACCGGTATCCTTGAAGTGCTGGTATAGAAGAAAATCAAGGTTACCCTCCCCTGTTCAAGAGGAATATTTTCAAAGACATATTGTTTTCAAAGCTAGATGAACGACTGCCTTTCTACACTCCTGTTGTGTAGGTCAAAGGCCACGTGTGTGAGCCTTGTCCAGTCTCATAAACGTTCGTGCGGTGACGTCACTGGAGCAGCTGTGCAGATCATCACGGCGGGAGCCCGGTGTTTCCGATCGCTCTCCTCATCAGGCTGCGTTCGGTTTCACTTCTCGTAAAGGGCACGTACTTCTGCTCAAGAGATAACCACGGGCTGCTCCTATCACTGACTATAACGACCACCAGATGTCTTCCTCCCACCAAACCCAGAGATGCGCGTACTCCCGGTTTGTCTGTTGGAATTAAAGTTGAAGCAGGAATGGGTTTGTCTTAAATGGAGAAGACAGGTTGAATAAACTTAGGGAAAAAGTGAATGTTGATGGCGAAGTCAGTCTATTCAATACAAACACATCAACAGTTTGTGTTCATATGGTTTCTACTTTTCATTAGGCTCTAATCTGCAAGTAGTTTCACACTGGAAAGCATTGAAGTACATGTATATCGGACAATTTAAGAGTTTTTTTTGTCTTGTCTCCAATGCTGACATGAGTTATAAGTAACATTTGAATATCTTCTAATAGTTTTCTTACCTTTTTTGTCCCCAGTGCATTAAGACCTACAAGACTGACTGGCATGTTGTCAACTACAAGTACGAGGACTATTCGGGCGACTTCAGACAGCTGCCTGTGTAAGTCCATGGAGAAATTAAGGGCGATGTGCTGTTTTCGTGTTCAAAAGTGTTCGTGATCCAGGATTCTGTGATGATGGACACATGTGAGCTACTCCAGCCAAGTTTGGATGCTTTAGGAATAACATGCAGCAGACGAGCTGTCAACATTCTGCCATGGAAGATAATGACAAGGAAACCTGCCCTACTTTATGTTTACCTGCGTGTTTCCTTTTTGCGTTTAGGGATATTTCCCAACGCGTCTGCCTGGAAAACACTGTCATTTTGGCGATATTGTGAAGTCATTACACGCTCATTCCCCGAACAATATTCGTTTTACTGCCAATTGTTAATATGCAAGGGACACTAAGCTTGGCACATCTCGACATCTGGGGATTCCAGGGAAGTAAAAACAATGAGCTGATGATAAATACTGTTAGGATCTTACAAACAGCGGTGTGCTTTCGGCTTGGCACTGCTTTTGGTTTTGCAAATTGTATCCTGCCTTTAAATAAAATAATTATATAATCCTCAGTGGACCTTTTATGAAACGTTTTATTAAAAGGAACTGTCGCTTTCTCAAAGTATGAACTCAAAATGAATTAACAAAAAAGATTGTATTGTGAGAGGTAATGTCCCAGCCCTAATAACCACCTGGATAACACTTAGGATTACAGCCCGCAGTTCCATGTTTAGGTACAGGTAACAAGAAAGTCATTACACATGTAAGTCAGTGTTTCCCACAAATTTGAAAGAGATTATGGTGGTATATGTCAGGGGTTCCCAAACTTTTTAGGCTGCGACCCTCAAAATTAACATGTGAATAACCTCTTGTAATAATTCCAAGTGGAAAAACATTTAAAAATATATGTATTATTGCGAATTTATTTTGATATTTGACCCCAATTCACAAATATTTGCTGTCCTAAACTTAACATTATATTAAAAACAATGGGCCTCATTCATGAATATTTTCTTAAGAAAAAGTTCTTAAGTACAACTTAGGAGAAACATTTTGTGCGTAAGAGTCCTCCTGACTGTTCCTAGGATTTGTTCTTCCAGAAGAGCTCTTTCAGCTAAGAACACATTTTGTGAATGCCCAAAATGTTCTTAAGTCGGCCTTAAGAACAAATTTGTGCCTAAGTTTGTTTGGTGAATGAGGCCCAATGTTATCTTTTCATTTCATTTTATTTTGAACTCATCTGGGGACCCCCAGGTCAGGGGGTTTGGGAACCACTGGTACAGGTGATCTTCAAATCATTTAATCCAATGTTCATTTTGAGACTTAGATTTAGACAAACTTTATTGATCCAAAAGGGAAATTGCGGTGTCACTGTAACTCAAAGGGTAATCTTAGAAACAAAACAAAGATTTGGGAATAGAATAATTAGTAGAAAGAAATCATATAGGTATTTTGGAGTAAAAATGTAACATATTTTATCTTATCAATCCATTTTTTGGACCATAGTCTCCGTTATTAATGGGAAACACTGTAAGTACATGGTGACGATGTACTTGTACATTACATATTGGGCCGTTTCCCCTTGTTCCACCTTGTTACTCTCTACTCTTCTTTGTTCCCTCTTGTTTCTTGTAGTTGCAGGTAATAGCTTCTCACTTCAGATTACAGCCTGCACTCACATGTAGCTCCACTTTAGTTATGATGTACTTGCACATTAGCTATTGGGTACATACCTAGATACGTATCAATATAATTAAAAAAGATACATTGTGGTTCTTACTTTATGTTGCAAGCGTTTAACCAAAATGTACTTTCTTTATTCTTCAATAAATTAAACATAATACACTGATTTCAGTTTGAGTAAGTGGATAATTATGTTCACGATTAACTAATGATGAAACATGGCCCATGTTTTGTTATTGAATCGTAACAAACAGTGTCAAATTGCTTTGAGAAGGCTCTGTATCGAGGTACTTATCATATCGCCAGGTTCTCAAAGGTACACAGCTCTACCTTCTACACCTTTGTTACATCTTCTACACCTTTTGTTACTCCTTGCACTTTAGTGTGTAATTACCTGTACTTACATGTGTAACTACTTTCTTGTTACCTGTACCTACACATGGAACTGTGGGCTGTAATCTAAAGTGGCAATCAATGGAAATATTAGGGCTCGGACAATATGCTTTTGTCGCAATGACTTTTATGCAGATGACGCCACGCCTGGTGCATTGTGGGTATTTAGTGCCATACTAGGGGGGATCCCAGTCCAGTCCTGCGTCTTTTTGCAATTAGCGCGTCCTTTTTTAATTTCTCTGTACGGCTTTTCGTTTGTTTTGTGAATTCCCATCTTCACCATGGATTTATTGATTAAACGATATTCATCTGCAAGTTTGTTTACCCCCCGGTCGCCATGATGAGCATTAACACAACATAATGTTGAACAAAGTGCTGTGTAACTGTTCCTGAAATACTAAAAATAGTGCAAGATAAACCTACACAACCTACACAAAGATAAATATAGCATCAAAACACTTAACCGCCCATAAACAGAGATCTAGGCTATTGCAAATAAACAAACATGTTATACTTTGATAAAGTACGTTAGCATTGTAGAAAATGCGTTTTCTGATTATTACAAAACAATATATTGCTCCAGCCCAGTTATGGTACAGTATATGGTATTACTACTACTACAATAAAGATAAAACATTGCATATGATCCTTTCCCTAGTTGTTTATGCTGTATTTGGTTGAGTGTTATTATTATTATTATTATTATAATATTTTTTTATTTGAATTTGAATAAAATAACTAATATGTCTTTGTGTTTTTGCAGCAAAGTGTCGAGGCCTGATAAACTGGCTGTCCATGTCTTCGAGGTGGATGAGGACGTTGACAAAGACGAGGTACTCTCTTCTTCTCTTGTTAATTGCTCAAGCTTATACTCGTCTTTGTAGGGGCTTTCCTGTTCTCATTACAGCAGTTAGTCAGATTTGTGTAATCGCTCACATTAGTGCAGGGTGTAAGTATAATGAGGGGTAATTTCCACTTAAAGATCTTCCCAAGTTAAACAAGAATCTCTTCTGACAATGAAAAGTTCAGCTACTCGCAGACTGTGGATTTCCTGTCGAGCTAATGAGACGAGGGTGTGAGCTTTGCACAGATCATGTCACTATTTGTTGTCTTTGGAAAAGCCTTGGAGAAGACCTCAAACCTCAGATGACTGACACAAAATGTTGAATGAAGCTTATCTTTCATCAATGCAATTTTTTATTCTGTGTTTTTAGATGAGTAATGGCTAGCATGCTTAGATAAACAGTGCCTCCCTGAGGTTAAATATTGTAATAATGTTGGCTAGAAAAGTGCACTATAGTGGTGTCTGGGCAATTTGTGAGATATAGCTAATGCCTTGGTTTATGCCTATTATTATATTTCATTTTATATTACCATAATTATTGAGGTGAGACGCTGCAGGCAAATAGGAACAAAAATTTAATTGAGGGATATCCATTTGAAACATAATGTGAGAAAAAATGTATTGCAAGTCTTCCATCATTTTATGTTTTCATATGAAATAAGGCATTTCATGTGTAAAAATGGCCTACATTTCCTTTATTTTCAGCGACAAACTCTAAATAATAGAGTTTAAATGTATGGTTTTGTTTTGTTGATATATTATTTTCAGGTTGTTTATGCCTTGGTTAGTTTTTAAATAAATCTGTATTCGTGAATAAATCAGTTCAGATTTTGCCTTGTTTTTTGGAGCTCAAAACTCAATAAATCAGACACGGAATTAAATATTGAAAACTCCTTCTGAACAATCCTTCAGAATATTGTCACGTCCATGACTGGAAAGTTTGGAGTCTGTATGAGCTACTAAAGTGGAGATGTTGTCACCACAATGTAAGAAATTATTTTTGAGAAAACCCTCTGTATAGGTTCTCAGTCGTACAGGAGTTGTCCATCGTTTTCTCTTTTTGAGGAAAATGGTCAATGGTCACTGAAGTTACAATTTCCCATATAGTTCTATGGGGAGACGTTCAATCAGTGCAACAGTTCCACTCCTTATTGTGAAGTCTGGGTCATTTATTTATTTCCAGGTGAACATTACGTGTATATGTTAAGAGAGCAAAATGGGCCAAAACTAGAAACCTGAAAAAAAAAAAAAGTCCTGCCTGTAGTGTCTCCCCTTAAAATGCTTTATAAGATGAGATAAGATAAGATAAGACAGCTCTTAGGACAGGATCACACAGGGGGGAGCAAAAAGTCAGGAATGTGCCATCAGGAAGAAAAAGTTTTGCAAACCGTAGTAATAATACTGGAATAGGATAAAAAACTAAAACAAGTGTATCTTAGCATCTATTACTTTATACAGTAATTACAACAATTTGAATTATCATTAGATTTGAGACAATTATCCACATTATGCCTTTTACTGTGCATGTTGAAAGAAATGTAATGTTACTTTGAGTTAGCTATATCTTGATAATATTCTGTCAACTTTATTGCCCATAACTAACCAAAGCCATGACTCTTATTCTAAATCCCCTGCTATGAAACATTAACACGCCTGTCTTTTTCACGTTAATTATTTGCACGCAAACCTTCTGGGACACTTTTTTTTCTTCATCTGTGCTCTCATTTTTCCTGGATACTGTTGTGCCTCTCCTGGGACTGTTCAAAGTTGTCTAGACACTGACGACAAGCATTCACGGGCCGCATACGCTTTCCAATAGGAATGGTGAAGACATTATAATCCATGCCAGCACTTTTAAAGCCCCCGGTCGCTTTGTTTGACCATAACGTTGGATCGAAACAGAGAGATCTTGAAAGCCCATTGACTCCTCGCTATATACTTTCCAAAATACTGACACACAATGACAAATCTGTTATCCAGTGCACCCCTCTCTTCTCGTTACTCCCATAGCTGGTTTATTTTTACAGATAGCTCGGTGTATAGTCATACGGGGTGTGCGCCAACAAAAGGTGGTGATCTCACGCGGCGCGGGATCCATGTGCTACACTCCTGGTTATTTATTTGGGCCGTAGCTCTCGGTTTGTTGAATGTTCTTGTGCGTGCTTGTTCTGAGGGAGGCGGGTTAGGCTCTGTGTCGTCTCAGAGCACAAGATCTGAGGCCGTCAGATGGTGCGTTCAAAACAGCGCAGATTAGCTATTGGAGCCCGTAACAAAGTCTGACAGTGCCTCGTGATGTGCTGCCAGTGTTTCTGCAATGCTTTCAATTCAATTGCTTTCGTAATGCGTGACTCATCTTTACAGCAGGTCATGGAGATGAACATTGAGCTTTAATTAAATACATGATTTTACTTAAAGGCATTATACTTGATTTTTCTTCTTGCAATGTAACAAAATTTGTTTTATCCTCCTTCCATTTGTGGAAAAAATATTGTTCATCTAATTATAAAGAATTTGTATCCATTTCATGAACTTGGAGGCTAGTTGTTGTGAGCACTTCTGTGACAGTGGCCCTGAAAGTTATGAAACATGCATATGAAGTCATCCATGTGAAGAATTGGGATGTTACAAATGTGTTAAGAAATGAGTTTTGATCACAAATTTGGCATTAAGTAGACTACAACCACTATAGAGAGTGTGGTTGGTCAAATGTTAGAAATATAATGAAATATGATTTATTCCTTTACTTTTTTCTAGGATACAGCCTCTCTAGGGTCACAAAAAGACGGGCTCAACAAACATGGCTGGCTTTGCAAAGGCAACATGAACAGTGCCATCAGCGTCACTATGAGGGTACGGGAGCCAATTCTTGTAAATAAAAAACCGAAGACCTCAAATCATCTGCTTTGTCTGACTTTCATTCTTTGTTGCAGTCCTTCAAGCGGCGATATTTCCATCTAACACAGCTGGGAGATGGATCCTACAACCTCAACTTTTACAAGGATGAGAAAATCTCCAAGGAGCCCAAAGGAACCATTTTCCTGGACTCCTGTATGGGTGTCGTCCAGGTAAAAAATGTATTGAAGTACACTGTAGTAGACATTTGTAAAGCACTCAACATTTATAAAACATTTAGAAAAATCATGTTTTATCTTTATAATCACAAAATTGGTGATTAACATTGATGCTTTTCCCATGAATGTGCACATGACCATGTAAAACAAACCCTTTTCCTAAGCTTAACCAACAGTAAGTTAACCGAGTAAGACAACCTTACGTTATGTCTTACTCGTGCCTAACCTTAACCAGACGCCAATGGGCCATGGTGTTACTTTACACACACACAGCATCAACACAAATACTCAAATCTTTCCTCACATTAAAAAGAAGGAACCAGATTCTTTGCACATCTATAGAGGGCTGGGTAGAAGATAGTGTTTCATGGAATAGATGGACATTTTTGTTCTGTTTTTTGGTTGACCAATAATTCAATATATCAAAAATATCAAATAATTCAGGTATCAAAAAGTATTGTTCTGGTACCTGTATCATAAATCAAGTATTGTTAAAGTACTGATACAGAAAATAAATAATAATAACTGTACCCAGCCCTCTATAACATTCATTTTTCCACATAATTTTGGAATGCACCAGCCAAGCATTTGACAAAGCATAAACAAATCCCTCCCGTGTATCCTTCCCTGAAACCGGAGCTGGCCGTTCCCCACAGGCTTCTTTCTGCTGATTCTGAGAACAAGGTGAACGCTGAGGTCTCACTTCCCTGCACTTACCGCACAATCAATGGCACGTGTTGGTGTCCGCGAGCCCATACAACTCACTGTGCACAGGTTCATGAGTCTATCATGTTGGTGAAAGGGAAAGATCCCATTATACGGACAGCATCTAAATGGCTGAGATGCGCCTCGTAGCTTCAATGGACTCTGCATTTACACTAGGTGAATTTAGCTATGTCCAAGCCTGATTCTTGTTTGTACATTTGTGAGTCTGGTCTCTACAAATTTAGGAATATTTGAAGCTCAGCATATACAGTAGTTGTTTCAAATGATTTTCGCCTATATTTTTGTGAAAGGGTAATTTCTGCAAGGGTTTAAGTTTTATTAAGCTGCTTTTCGCAAGGAATATACTGTATTGAACATGATTATTGTTTTATTATTTTAAATATTAGTCAAGTCAATCTGCTCATGAGGAATCAGGAAGTGCTCCACATGTGGTGTTTTTCAATTGTTCATTGTTATACCACTTTTGATAGCTCACCACCTAGAGTTCTTTTGAAACCTAAGTATACAATACCATGAAGTATGCAATACCATTTTGCTAAGGTGAATAACCATTGAATAACCATTGTAGTAGTCTGTTTGTGATGTGGCATCAAGCTAAGCCTCAAACTAGTCCTGCTCTATGTTTGGAGGCGAGCATCATAGACACAGCACCATATCACTTCCTTCAATATCTTTACCTTTAGAGCAGAGGTGCCCAAAGTGGGGCCTGCAGGCCAAGTTCGGCCCTTCAAGGGTTTTGATTCGGTCCTCGAGATGGTGCTTAGATTTGTAAGAAGTATTTTGATTCATTTGTGACTGAATAGACTCAATAGTATGTAAGAACGCCAAACAGCATGTCCTACTCAAAAGCATTTTAATTAAAGGATATTAAAAGATAGATCTGTTTAAATTTGCCCGCCTTATTTGGCCCTCCGTTGCCTAGGTTGGCCCTCCATAGAAAAAACTTTGGGCAGCCCTGCTTTAGAGAGAAAAATACTTCAGTACAGAAAGCGTTAGAATGAGGTTTTGGGATATCAATTTAACAAGGAAGAAGTTGACCGTATAAGAGCAGTCAAGGTGCCTATTGATCTGCAGTAACTCCACTGATCCTCTGGGCCACACTCATATCACAATCACTTCTCAGCTGTGTTGCATAGAAAGTAGTGAAATCTGTGCTAGTAATGTTGTTCATTGCGTCAACTAATCAAGATCAGGCTTAATTTATTCAGGAGAAAGATGGTGTTTACTCGGCCAGCCTTCAGATAATGATGCCTTCTCCCACTTGCTCCCGCTGTCAACATTCTACCCGAAATGCAGCCAAAGCTGAAACATAACAATCCACCCTTTGCTGGCAGAAAAGAGGCTTCACAAATTCCCCAAAAGTCAACCTCAAGCCTTATCAACCTGTTTGGAAATCTGGCTGAATCAGCACATATCTTTTTGGAATTATGATAAAAGGGCGTTAGATGGAAAACAGAACAGTGACATCACTCTTGTTGGCTTTGGGTCAAAGGTTGAGTGAGTTTGTAAATCTTGTTCACATAAAAAGGCCTGGAAAGTCTGAGAGTTTATGTTTGACTAATCATTTAATGATAGTCAGAAACGCAAATCATCTGTAGATGGATTTAATTACATTTATTTGTTTATTTGGTTGGGACAATGCATTTTAATGAACACACATGGGACTAATGCCTGCACAGTAAAAGAGATTAAGTGCCTTTTGCATCATGTTTTATTCATGATAGAAAGAAATGGAAATAGAACAACAATATTAGCTTTGGAGAATAACAAGTTTGGTGCTCCACAGTCAGCAAGCAAATATTCACCAATCCTTCAGTTTCAAACCAAACACAATGAGGCTAAAGACACAGATTTGGAATTTCATTTTTGACTTATTTTCAATGTTTCTCTCGGCAGAACACCAAAGTCCGGAGGTTTGCCTTCGAGCTGAAGATGCAGGATAAGAGCACGTACCTGTTGGCGGCGGACAGCGAGGGGGAGATGGAGGACTGGATCAACACCCTCAACAAGATCCTCCACAGCAGCTTCGAGATCGCCATGCAGGACAAGAGGAACGGGGAGGTCCATGACGGTGAGTGTCCAGACATATTTTGGGGATTAGGAAATACTAAAGCTGGAGTACCTGATTTTTCCAGTTCGAAGTGTGAACTTTTTAGCTCTCACAGTCCCTGCTGCACGTCTGAATTGTTTACAAGGTTTACAAGCTGTGAGCAGTGGCAAAGTGAAGCAGGACAGACTACTCTAAATCTATCTATCTATCTATCTATGGCTCACCTTGGAGATCTCACACTGGAGCAAGGTCTTGACATTTGGAAGATAATATGGCTTTATTTTAAAACCTAAATACATTTTCTTCTGAGAAATATCCTAGTTAAATAAAGTCCTGTCCTATCAGCTGTTAAGTTATAACTTCATCTTAGACTTAAACAAGTCTGACAAAACATTTGGCTCTCTAAATCATTTTTTCCCCTATAACATTACCAACAAACAAAGCATAAAGTGCTATTTGACCACAGCTCGACTGCCATAAATGGAGCAAAACATTGTTATCTCAAATATTGCGTCACTGCCGTGTTAAATCTGCAGTGGAAATATATCTGTGTCTATTGTATTCATAAACATGACATAACACTGCATAAACGTTCGCCGGATCACATGATATTGCTGTTTATTTACTCTCTACCTGGGAGTGTTTTTAAAAGAGCGCTCGTTCATTCACTCTGTTTTACTTCCCTTCTTCACTTCTGAGTGATTTTTTATCCTAAAGTGAAGCTAGTGATCCCAGTCAGACCACCCAGGCTTTTAATACAGAGGCTCCATGGGGGGCAACGATGCACCGAGAGGCTGAATACTTCAACAAAAAACACTTCTCTAATACAGCAGCTTGTATTAGACCTGGCTGATCCATGACTTGTTTAGGATCTGGACACTGATTGATTGACCTATAACTGACACCAATTAATTTAAACTATATACGTATCCAGTGTTCCTGCCTGAACTTACTTACTTACGTCTTTCATTTGAGATATTCTGTTTTGTATTGCTTCCAGATGATGATCTCGGAAAGTCTGACAGTTCCTCTGGCAGCATGGACAGCTTTCAGGTAGGTCTGCATTTCACTCTGCCATTTTGTTTGGATATTCCCTGTTTCTGCTGTTGGTGACTGTGAAAACCCCCAAAGTTGCTAATCGTATAGCTTTCAATCACGGGCCAGGGAATAAAAACGTCAGAGTATGTTGTGGGGAAGATTTGGGGAATACAGTATGTGTCAGCCTTTAGTTGATTGCTTCTATGTAATTGGGTTTGAGAAACACTGTGGCCCGACAATAGCATTCACTTCAGAACATAAAGATCCAGGTTAAGGTACCAAATATTTTATTTAAATATAGTTTTAGTAGTATTTATTATATTAAGTATTAATTACCTTTACCATTCCAACATTGTTTTGGTGCCTTCTCTGACAAGTTTTAGTTTGTAATCTCTTTAGTTTGATAGACGTCTGTAAGTCTACCTGCAAGTTGTCCCTCTCTTTGCTGATCTCTGAGTCTTGCAGGATTTGTGTTGACCAATGAGATGAGCTTTCCTGTGTACTGGGACCAATCAGGAGGGGAGGGAGAGGGAGTTTACTTTTAAAATGAGTCTCTTTCCCAAATATGGGACATCTGGATTCCGCCTGGATTTTTTTCAATCAAAACTTGTTCAACTGTATTGAATGGAAGTGGTTAATTACAATTTATGTTGTTTATTTGTTTCTTTACAAGGAAAATGTGACTTTTTTTGGCCATTTTTAGTGTGTGTCTTTGTCAGTGGAATTCATTTTTTGTGTAAATCTTCCTCATTTACTCTTGCCCATTATTATTTACATCCACAATATCCCCATGGACCCAATTATTATTTGAAGGCAATATTAGCATTTTTGACCTTGTACAAGCTGTGTCAAGCCTTACAGAGTATGGGTATGTCATATTCGCACAAGAGGTTAATTGATTTACCTAATCAGTCAATTCTCAGAGTCCATATGATGAGGAGTGTGAGATCTGCTGGTACCACCGCCTCTCTGCTAAATGTCACTGTGTAAAATATGAGGGTCAACGTCCACAAAAAATGTTCTAATGAAAAATCCAGGGAAGGGGAAACTCTGCTTTTCTGTTTCTGTTCTAATGCATCTCTTTTCTGCAGAGCGCCAGAGACATCGAGGCAAGACTGAGGAACGAGACCAGACTGAAGCTCTTCACACTGGATCCAGATACACAGGTAAAGCACGGGCACTTTGGGATTTACACTTTGGTTTGAAAAGTAAATGTATTTCTGTGGGACAAAGTACTGTAGGTATTGCTATATTGTAAAAGTAAATGTTCCAAAGACAATTATACGATCAGTATCACAGGTGTATTCAACCGTTCAATACGCCCTCTTCAAATCAGTATGTTCTATTCAATATGACTCAAGCACTTTAATACTGTATATTCAAAGGTCTATAAGAGGAAAGCACTTGAATATTTAGCATGAATAAAATAAAAAAAACAATATTTCTTGCTCAACACACTATATACAACACACAATATATTTAAATTAATCAAAATTGTGACCGTAGTAGTAGTAGTTGTATATAATTTATTGTCCCCGTGAGGAAATGTGTTTGCAGTGAGTTAAAGACTTCCCAAAAAAACATCCACAATACCAACATACTACACACAAGTCAGGACTCTAATCACATGAATATATAAACAAGATTAAAAAGGTCTGAAAAAGGAGACCAAACTATTTCAACCATCCTAACTTCCCAGACCAGCTGTGCAGATATTGAAATACATCAAATCGTGACTATACAGTATATACTCTATATTACTTCCATTGCTACATTTGCACCATACCGGCTTGCTTTTTTTTTTCCTTCTTTATTTTATTATCTTATAAACAGTACTTATTATCAAAGCTTGTGATTTAATTTAAAATGCTGTATTTATGCTTTTCTTCTTGCATTTAGACAAAATAATCACCCTCTTGCATTATATCATTTTGTACCTGTGCTCATCTTTTGATACGTGTGTGTAATCCTTTATGAATCATATCCCTGTTTCCTCTCAGAAACTGGACTTCTCAGGGATCGAGCCGGAGGTCAAGCAGTTTGAGGAGAAGTTCGGCAAGCGTGTCCTGGTGAACTGCAATGACCTCTCGTTTAACCTGCAAAGCTGCGTGGCCGAGAACGAGGAGGGGCCCACCACCAACGTAAGCCTCCTCAACGGGCCCCTAATAACAGAAAGAGGAATCACTTGCCCGATTAGAGACGGGAGCGCTGCTCGTTCGCGGCGGCCGGATGGAGCCGTGATTGGTCGGGGGAAGTGGAGGGCGGGGTTGCCACGGCGACCGCGGTGCATGTTTAGCGTTAGAGTCGTATAATGGATTTTGATATCCTGCTGCCCTCCTGGAAGAAAGGGTTTATTAAAGACTTAGCAGTTTCCACAGGAACAACGACATGACACTGGGACGCTAACACAACACAGGGCTGCTGAGGTGAAGCCATCATTGTCTCCAGGAAATGATAGATTCACATTGACCCACTAGGCTCATACTGGATGATTTCTTTGCCACTCTGGGCAGTTAAATTTGTATCAAATCAGGTCTTAAAGAATTTCTAAATCAGGCCTAAAGCAAGGCTAAATGGAAGCAAATTAAGGTGGAAAAATATGAAAAATGGAAAGGAAGATCTCGTGACGTTGCAATATTTTGTGGCTTCTTGCGAGATGGATATTGGCATCTAAAGGTGACAATTTGGCAATACATTGTGCGAGGTAATCCCCTGTAGATTTGTGCACACCTAATTTAGCACACAATAAGATAAACTAATCTTAGAATGTTCTACCAAGTACTAAACCAAGTACTTGGTAGAACATAGAGCAGGCAATATTTTCAGGTTTTAGGCCGATTTGATCTCTTAACATATAAACTTCCACCTGGAAAACAATAAGGAGTGTAATTTTTGCACTGTTTCAACATTTCTCCACAGAACAATATGGGAAATATTGTAATATAGTAACTTCCATGACAACTTTCTCAAAATGCATTTTTCTCACATTGTAGCGACATCATCTCCACTTTAGTAGCTTATACAGACTCCAAACTTCCCAGTCTTGTACTTAACACTTTTTGAAGGTTTGTTTAGAGGGATTTTTCGATATTTAATTTCTAGCCTGATTTATTGAGTTTTGCACCTTAAAAACAAAGCAAAATTATTATTCACTTATAACTACCTTATTCAAAAACTAAACAAGATATTCCAAATCCCCTCTGAACAAATCTTTGTAACCCATATAACAAAACAAAACCATTTTTGACCAATTTTATGCATAAAATTCTATATTTTTTACATGAAAAAATTGTGAATGATAAAATGACAGAAAACTTGCAATACATGTTTTGTATTTTCCCCTATTCACCTACTGTGTCTCCCACTGAATCACTAAATAATGGGTATCTAATTGGTTAGTAAGATTTGAGAAAGAATTGGCACTGTGGTTAATAAGCAAATGTAAACATCGCACAGTGAAATTAACGTCTTAAATTGTGCAAACCATAACTACCATCCCGTTGTTGTTTAACTAAATCATCTCTCTTTCTTTTCTTCAGGTTGAGCCTTTCTACGTCACCCTGTCCTTGTTTGACATCCAGAATGGCCGAAAGATCTCGTCTGACTTCCACGTGGACTTGAACCACCCGTCCGTCAGAGGGATGCTGCCCAGTAACACCAGTCAGTACATCAACGGAGGAGGAGACATCCACACCGAGGTCCGGCTGGTCCATGGAGTACCAGAGACTGTCATGCAGTATCCCAGACAGGTCAGCAACACACTTTTTACAGTTATAGGGGGGCAATTTTGATCATATTGAACATTTGTTGGGAATAAATGCAATATTGACGTCATTAGCAAAAAAGAGAGTCTATATCACCCACCAACAACTTCTTACAACCAATATCATCTTAGTTGTATTTCTTAACTTTATTTCTTGTATCTATGTTTGTCTCTTCAGGGAGTCTTCTCTGTAACATGCCCGCATCCAGATATCTTCTTGGTAGCCAGAATAGAAAAGGTTCTTCAAGGGGGTATCAACCACTGCGCAGAGCCCTACATGAAAAATTCCGACTCCACAAAGGTACGGACCAACTAAAAACCTTAACGTGACCTGTGTCAGCGGATCCTCCAGCTTTCTCCAACGTAACGCCACATTATACACTGATAATGGCTCTAGTGCTGACCAGCCAAGGCTCTAAACAAGCATTGACTTTGGCTGAGAGAATGTCCTTTTGTGCCCTAAAGGGATTATACTGGTAGTAACTCAATCACCTGGAGGAACATGAAGAATGTCTCTAGTGTGTGTTGATACAGTAGATGGCGTCTAAGTTTCGGCTTTGTTGATGGACAAACAGTAACGTGTCTCTCCTCCGCAGGTGGCACAGAAGGTCTTGAAAAATGCCAAGCTGGCATGTAGCAGGTTAGGTCAATACAGGATGCCTTTTGCTTGGGCAGCAAGGTACGTTTTATCTCAAAGTTATTATGCTATTTATTTACATTCGTTTTTTGAGTTCAGTTTAAGTTTAATTATACACACTGCGACAACATCATTTTTATAAAGAACATGATATTTGTATTTTCCGGACTATACAGTAAGTTGCCCTGGAGTAAAAGTCGCACCAGCCAAAAAGAAGAAAAAAAAAACACACATTCTTTCTATTCATTTTGTTTTTTTATCTGTTAAAGAACAGAATCAGTGTGAAAATAATTCACACCTGAGTTTAAGTCGCAGGACCAGCCAAACTATGAGAAAAAGTGCGACTTATCGTCCGGAAAATACGGTATTTGGCCGTTCAGTGGCCCAGTGGATGTGTGGGAGCAGCACATCACAGCAGCCTTTATTTTTTTATTTTTTTTATTGCAATATTTTGTGCATATTTACAAAAGTGCATAACAGACATAAAACAAAAATTAAGCACAACAATGATACAACACGTGATAGAAACTAAGTACAACACGCATGAGGGAGGACAAGACAGGGAACGGAGAAAAGAAGAGGGGGGCTGGTATGGGTAATAGGTGGGGAACCAATTTTTATCAATAACGAGAAGATAAATAAATAACAAATAAATAAATAACACAGCAGCCTTTATGACGCTCCAGGATCAATTATTGTTTTGTGGGTTTCTGGTACGAGACCCTAACGAAACCCGTGCTGCACCCATACAGCCACTGAGCCATTAAAAGCCAAATACATACTAATATCAAGGCCTATCAAGATTCTTCCGTTTTCATCTGTACTCTGTAGTTGAAGTGTAGGACATTTTGATCTTGGTCCAAAGATCTTCCTCAGCTAATGAAGACTGAAGAGGTTTTTTTTCTCTCACATAAATAGTTACATGATGTACCTTTAAGTTCTATACTTTTTGGGCACAAAATAATCTTAAAAAACGTTGCTGCTGATTTGTTTTCTTTGAAAATAGGTTCAGTCCCAAATGCATCATTTTGACAGCCCATTGCAAACATAGCATCGCTGTTGTCTAGCTGAGCATTAGGAGCTTGTTTGGTATTGCAGGCATGTTTGTTTATGTATCAACTGTTTACCAAAGCAACATATAACCTGGGCTGTTTTGCAGGGTGGCTTTAATTAATAATTATTGGCCAAATTGTTAAAGAAGTAAATCATGGTAAAAAGTAAATTTTGTCTTCTTTAGACATGTCTGACAGAGGAGTGCTGGCGTTTACACAACCAAATAAACAATTACAGTGATTTGCTTCTCTCTCGCAGGTCTTTGTTTAAAGATGCTTCAGGAACACTTGATAAAGGAGCTCGCTTCTCGGCGCTGTACAGACAAGATGGCAACAAGCTGTCCAACGAAGACATGCTCAAACTGCTGGCTGACTTCAGAAAGTTCGTACAATCAAAGCATGTGTACACTCACTGATAACAAAAACAAATTACAGCTAAAGTACAGATAATAGAAAAACAATGTTTTAAAGTCCTTGTACTCATCATTGTGCGTTTCATTTAACTGTTAGTTTTCTTTCTTTCTTCTTAAGGCCGGAGAAGATGGCCAAGCTGCCTGTAATCCTAGGAAATCTTGATGTTACGATCGACAACGTGGCCCCTGACATGACGAGTAAGCTCTTTAACTTGTCTCTGTGCTGGGCCTTACAGTCTGACTCGCGCCCCTGTTTCTTTTAGATTGCGTTACCTCATCCTACATTCCCGTGAAGCAGTTCGACGTCAGCGAGAAGGCCAGCATCTTCTTTGAAGTTGAAGAGTTTGTGCCGTACATAGCCAAATGCTCGCAGCCGTTCACCATCTACAACAATCACCTCTACGTCTACCCGAAGCTCCTGAAGTACGACGGGCAGAAGTCGTTTGCGAAGGTATTGATGGTTCTCAGCTGCTCGGGCGTCGTGACCCGCCATCAGCCTAGTATGACAAGCCACAACCCACATAAGAATTAAATAATGACAAATATTTGTGCTCATTTGTGCTTAATCCCAGGCACGCAATATAGCCGTTTGCATCGAGTTCAGAGATTCGGACGAGGAAGAAGCTGCGCCACTAAAGGTAAACAAAAGGAATGTCTAGAATATCATAAAGGAAGGTTTGTTTTTCAATAAAACTGTTAATTTCCACAGTGCATCTATGGCCGACCCGGAGGACCTCTATTTACCAAAAATGCCTTTGCTGGAGTTTTACATCACCAGCAAAACCCAGAGTTCTACGATGAGGTAAACATTTAAAAACACTTACTTACTACCCTACAAATGAAGGAATGTGTACCTGGATAAATGGGAAACAGAGAACATCATGTAAAATGTATAGAAAAGTTATGCTAGGAAAGCACATGAGGAGAGAAAAGATATCTATATAATGAATTTTCGCCCAATATCACAACAGGAGTCATCTCAAAAGTCGGTATAGATAAAAACAAGTCAATATCAGACATCGAGGATGATCAAAATAAGTCACACACAAATGAAATGTCACAACCAGATGTAATGTCCTGTAAATAAGTAAATTGGACACAACAAGCTTAGAGTATCCCACATCCTTAGACCCTCCTCTTTTTAAACGTGTCTACGGACAATTCTCGGGATGTGACTCATGTTTGACTGTAATTCTTTTGCCGTAGTTTAAAATTGAGCTACCAACGCAGCTACACGAGAAGCACCACCTGCTCTTCACCTTTTACCACATCAGCTGTGACAACAACAGCAAGGCCAGCACCAAAAAGAGGGACCTTATTGAAACTCAGGGTAACGTGTTTGCAAATTAACTATCTATGACTTTATGTATAACTGGCTGTAGCCTATTCTCATGCGTCTCTCTCTCTCTGTCTGTCTCTCTCAGTGGGTTACGCCTGGCTCCCGTTGCTTAAGGATGGCCGCATGATCCTGAACGAAAACCACGTCCCAGTGGCCGCCAACCTGCCCCCAGGTTACCTCAGCGCTCAGGACGGGGCCAAGGTATGACTGCTGTGATCGAAACAATGAGAGACGGGCAGTCACAGAAAGCAGTTCAACTCATCCTTTTGTTTATTTCACAGCACACGGGTTCTGAGGTCAAGTGGGTGGACGGAGGGAAAGCGTTATTTAAAGTGTCTACACATTTGGTGTCCACTGTCTACACTCAGGTTGGTGGAAATTATGGATTCCTATAAAATGCTGAGAATCTTACAACATTTGTTTCAAGTATTTTTATTAAGAGCAGTATACTGTATATACAAGTATAAAGATATAAAAGGAATACGCTCAGGTTTTCTATGTACATACTATTGTGTTTGTGTAGGTTCTCAATCGTACAGGAGTTGACCATTTCACTCTTGGGATCGTCCAGAGTACAGAGTACAGATGCTGAAATAGAGAGCCTTTTTCTACTCTGTAGTGTGTATACATATATAAACAAACAAAAAACATACACAAAAAATATATAAAAGAATATGTAGGCATAAATGGACACTAGAATTACTCTTATGTAACTGCACATCAACTGTTCATGAAAAGAATCATGAAATATTTGTTAATATGGTAGGCCAAGATTCTTCAGTCTTCATCTGTACTTTGTAGTTGATGTTTCGATCTTAGTCAAAAGATCTTCCTTCACTGAGGAAGATCTTTGGACCAAGATCGAAACGTCAGACACTTCAACTACAGAGTACAGATGAAGACTGAAGAAGCTTGGCCTACGATGGACAACTCCTGTATGACTGAGAACCTACACAGATTTGTTAATATGGCTTTTTTTCTGACTTTCTTCAGGATCAGCATTTGCACAATTTCTTCCATCACTGTCAGAGCCTCAAATCTGCATCTCCAGTGTCGGGAGGAGAATTAGTTAAATTTCTAAAGGTAAACTTTATGATCAATTGGAGCACTTTACTTTTGCAGCCTCGCTGCACAAACTGTCTTCCTTGGGGATTGTTTGTACACTGTTCCCAGTAACGGACAGAAGCGTGTTTACTCTAGTGCACATTCATAATATCCTACGGTCAAACAGCAGGTCGACAGCGCTGAGTGGCTCTTGTCCAAATGACTTGGCAGAACTTGTGTTGACTGCTGCTAATGCACTGGTGCACCAGAGCCTGGGGTCTGCCCTGTCCCAGCCACTGAGGCATAAGGTGTGCCTCATTAGAACACATGCCCCGCTGTTATTAGATTAGTTTCCATGTGCGTCAGACGGTGTGCGCCTGTAGAGCTCTTTGTTCTGCTAAAAGGAGAGTAATTTCCATTATTACGCTTCTAATTAAATGATTTATTGGTTAATGTCCCTTTATCTTTAACATTAGAGTCTACATGCCATGGAGGGTCACGTAATGATCAAGTTTCTGCCCACCATCTTGAATCAACTGTTCCGCGTGCTAACTACGGCCACCCAGGAAGATGTGGCTATCAACGTCACCAGGCAAGATACACAGTTTTGTATTACTATTTTATATCTTTGTTTTTTTCCATATCAATCAATATTATTTGGCTGTTTTCCTCTTAGAGTCATGATTCACATTGTTGCCCAGTGCCACGAGGAAGGCTTGGACCATTACTTGAGATCGTATGTCAAGGTACCAATTTACAATTTCAATTAACTCTGAAGGATAATTTATGTCTTTATAACTAACAAACTGTTACTAAACTCTCTGCTTGACCCCAGTATGTATTCAAGACTGAGCCATACTCATCGGCCAACGGCAGAATGATCCACGAGGAACTGGCCAAAGCCATGACTGTCATCCTGAAGCCCTCCACCGACTTCCTCACAAGCAACAAACTGCTCAAGGTGGCGCATTTGTTCACTCAAATTCACGCACACATAATTACTACTATCTATTGACAAGTCTTTTTGTCCTGTAGTACTCCTGGTATTTCTTTGAAGCCTTGGTCAAGTCCATGGCTCAGTATTTGATCGAGAGCTGTAAGGTCAAGGTATGGTACAACATCACTGTTCATTTTGACAACAATTAAGCTTTTGTGATAAGAATTTAGTCAATGGAGTGTTCTACAAATAAATCTATAATACATTTGCTCAATATAAAAGTGTTGCACAACATTATGTTTCATATTGAGCAAATGTACAAAGGGCAGGACGTGTTCCGATGATGTTGATTTGTTTTTGAGATCAAATTTCAAGTTGTTTCATCAGGAGCTTGGATCTTGTTGCCATTTTCTTTCTTTTAATTTCATTCTCTACATTTACAGTATTTGTTTTGTTTCGTTTTAGTAGTAGAACATTAATATTTGAAGGCGTTTAATAAACTACAACGTGTCTGTTTCAGCTTTCCAGGAATCAGCGTTTTTCTGCATCCTTCCATCACACGGTGGAGACTCTGGTCAATATGATGATGCCTCATATCACGCAGAAATACAAGGACAATCTGGATGCTGCTCGAAACGCCAACCACAGCCTGGCCGTCTTCATCAAGGTGGAAATGAACCCACAAAAAGTTTTTTTTTTAAGTTAAAAGTAAAAGTAACTATTAACATGTTTTCCCTCATTTTGCAGAGATGCTTCAATCTAATGGACAGAGGCTTTACCTTCAAGCAGATCAACAACTACAGCAACTGTTTTATGCCTGGAGACCCCAAGGTGAAAACACAAAACAAAAATAGATTACTTTTTATGGTAAATAAGTTGTCACAATTGTATTTTTGTTTTTGCAGACTTTATTTGAGTTCAAATTTGAGTTTCTACGTGTCGTGTGCAATCATGAACACTACGTGCCATTGAACCTTCCTATGCCGTTTGGAAAAGGAAGGATACTGCGATTTCAAGGTAAGAAGACAATACGTGTTCTAGCCCAGTGGTTCTCAAGTGATGGGTCGGGACCCAAAGTTGGGCCACGAAACAATTTTCAGTGGGTCACGAGGCTTACACTCTGCACATGTTAAAACCAGCCCCTTAAAGGAGCACTGTAAGTTTGTAAGTGAAAAATAAAATTTTGTATATTTGACCTTTTAGTGACCCCGTGGCTGTGTGGGTCCAGCCTGGCACCTTTACTTTCAATCCCAGTGGCTTCTATGACACTCCAGGTTCAATTCAGTTTTATGTTTATGGTACAGAGAGTATGGAGGGGGTACAGTATAATATCAAGATTTTTTTGCATAGTGCCCCTTTAGAATTAGAAAAAACACAAGTAAATGGAGCTTAATTATCTAATTTTAAGGGCTATAAGATATTTGTTCATAGTTTAAGTACAAAAACATGTCCCATTTGCACATTTCTTTAACTTACCTGGTCAAATGAATGAATGACTACTTTTTTTTCAAGCCATAACAAACGAATAACAAAGAACAGAAAAAAGGAAAAAGAACCAATACATAACAATACACAGAACATACTGTATTTGTATTAATAACGAAAATTCAGCTCAAAAAGGAGTGGGAAGAAGATAAGACTTATTAACTCCCACCCCCTATTTATTGTTCTAATCATGAGCAAATGGGATTATTTCAGGAAACTTATTAACTTAACTTATTTATAGATTGCTGTTTGCAGTGTAGTCGGTTTAAATTGCTTATTTCCTGCTTATTCAACAATAATTGTGTGTAAATTACCATATATTACATTATTCACTTCCCATTTGGGTCCAGGATTGTCATACTTGGCTGATGTTGGGTCCCCACGCCAAACCAAGAGAACCACTGCTCTAACTTAATGATAATTTATTATTTCTTTATTTCCTATATCAATAAAACGATGTTTGAACTGTGTCCCTATGTGTTCCTGTGTTAGCTTTAAAGGAGTCTGATAGTGAAGTAGGTAGGTGAAAGGACTGCAGCCTTCATGTATCTGTATCTAATCAAACCGGGGGACTGAGTTGGGACGTTAACTGTCTATTGCAGGGATGTGAAATCTAATTATTAATTTAAGTCCAGCATAATATTGTCTGATTGCTTGACTATTTCCATGTTAGTGAACCCTTGTGAGGACAGCTGCTTCTGTTCAATCACTGCTGGCTCTAATCCTATTTGTCAACAATAATCAAAGCTGCCGTAGAGCAACAGCTCTGACAGAACCTGATCTGTCAAACATCAGCGTCTATGTCTGTTTTTTATGTTTACAATCTGTCAGATGATTTCTCAAATACATAAACAGTTGTGTGTCTATTCAGAACGCCACGTCTGTACTGTATATGTAATGCTGCCCGTTCTGAGATTTCTCGTCTCGCTCCTATTATTGACTTGCTCGTCCCGGCAGATTTCCAGCTGGATTACTCCCTGACCGATGACTTCTGTAAGAATCACTTCCTGGTGGGACTGCTCCTGCGGGAAGTCAGCGCAGCCCTGCAGGAGTTCAGGGAAATCCGTCAGATATCTATCCATGTGCTGAAGAACCTGATGATGAAACACACTTTTGATGACCGCTACACCTCTAAGGTACAGTGTGAATGGAGGCTGGATGGAATATTTTGGGTCAGGATTATAATAAAGATGTTATTGGTTTTCAGAGCCAGCAAGCCAGAATGGCCACTCTGTACCTCCCCCTGTTTGGTCTGCTTCAGGAAAATGTCAACAGACTTAATGTGAAAGAGGTTACTCCCGTTGCAATCAACCACTCCAACAATGTAAGGGCGCCATCTAGTGGTTTGATCAAACATTTTGGAACATGAGAATGCATTTCATACTCGGTATTATTCAGAATTCTCTTGCTTATAATGATGCTCTCTCTTTTAGAATGGGAGAGAAGAGTCCCTCTTCACCAACACTTTGATGACCCCTCCCAGATCCAGCACGTTTTTGGACACCAGCTTGCATAAAGATGTGTTTGGAGCTATTTCAGCCACTGGTGAGCTATAAAAAGTTAAAATGATAGAAAAATGAACTCTAATATTAAAAGTGTTGTCATGGCAGCATCACCTCACACATCATCCACTCCCAACATTAACCTGGTGAGAAATGCAGATTCACGAGGGTCCCTTATCAGCACCGACTCAGCAAACAGTCTGCTGGAGAGGAGCAATGACAAGAGCAACTCCCTAGAAAAGGTACATCAAAAATCTCTCAATACAATATGTTGTTTGCTGTGCACAGCATCGGAACTCAATATGCTCAAATGAATCTAGTCAATAACCCGTATAAAATATATTATATTTCTGTGTTCTTCTTCAATTCTAACATTACGGCTGTCAGACAGAGCCCTTTATTCGGAGACACTCTGTCTCTGTCCCAAACTTCACTGGGCCTCTCGAGTTCATTCACTCCAAATGCCCAAAACGTGTCACTGTGGACTTCTCCCTGCTCTCTGGGCCAGACCCATTGCCCAGCATTGCATTTCAAGTACAACCCTCTCTATAACCTACAGGGTTGTCCCACCTGGGAATGTACAATCTGTGTGTGGCGTGCTGGTGCTCTAAGCCTTTTCACTTCCAGATAATCTTAGGCTTTGGTCGTCTCTTCCACTGAGCTCAGACCAACCCACACTGGCTTTATCTCTGTCCTTCTCTGACTGATTATAAGCATGTGCTCTTAGGAGATTTACCTCATGTGTGTTTTCAGTTCTATTTCTTCCTTTGATCGCACAGTTGCCACTGCACTGCAGTGGCCAAACAACAACTAAACATATTATTGTGCAACTGATAGTCTAGTGGTTAAGACTGCTACACATATGGTGGAATTCTGTTCTCAAAAATCCCACTATGCATAATTTGACTGCATATAAGCAATGTTTTATTCACAACAAAGGTCAATGGCCTCATCTTTTTTTTTTTACATCGTCAGTTCCCCTAATCTATACCTCTCTCTACTCTCCTCTTTTCTGCTGTTCTCTTTACTGGAGAAAAATGCAAATAGTTCATATTCATTGAGTGTCTGATGTAGAAATGTATAGCACTGCTGTCAGGATTAAGTGTTCTGAGCTAATCAACATGTGCTGAATTCTTCTTCTCAGAACCAGCCCACGCCCTCGGTGGGAAATACCCTCCTGAGAGGAGACAAACTGGACCAGATTGAAATCAAGAGCCTCCTCATGTGCTTCCTGCATGTGCTTAAAAGCATGTCTGAAGGTAAAGTGTCACAGCAACATCCCACAATCTTTATTTCATTTAAATCAGGGCAATTATGAATGAAGACGTGTCCATGTTGTTTGTTTCAGATGCTCTGTTCACATACTGGAACAAAGCTTCTTCAGCTGATCTTATGGACTTCTTCACATTGTTAGAGTGAGTTGTTTTGCACACGGCTCTTACATTTAGTCGTGTGTAAAGCTGAGGTGTACATAATAACATTGTTTTGTTTGTTCCCTGTTAGAGTGTGCCTTCATCAATTCAAATATATGGGGAAGCGATACATTGCCAGGTAATGTCATCTACTTTTCCCCTCTTATTTTGTATGAAAAATAACAGTAATTGCAACTTAAGAAATAAGTCCCAAAGATTACTAGTTTCTGTACTGATCCCTAAGAGAAAATTGTTGTTACACACATTCAATTACACCATTAAGAAAGAAGAGAGTTGCTAATGTGAATGAGAATAATAAGGATAACATTAACTTTACAATTTAAACATAGATCATTTTAAATAAATCTACAATATATGTTCTGTATTTGCCACTAGGTGGTGCCACAAGCATAACATAGTTGGTAGTACACTTACTTGAGTGGTTCTGTGTTGTATAGTTATGTTTAAATGATATCTTTGAGAATCTGGGCCGTGGGTCATTGAGGGTTTTGGGTATTTTTCTAACCTCGCACCACTGTCTCTATTTCTGCTCACTTAATGCTGAAAAGTTTAACATAATGAATAAACCTGGCTCCTGCCCTCTCCTGCCTGGGTAAGAACCAAGGCGCACTGACATACCTGCATGTGCTTGTTTCTATAACATCTACAACGATACAGCCACATAGTAGCTCTGCTGTATGTCCTGTGTGTAACATGCATGGCCTGAATAATGCTTTGGGTATAATTCAATCTGCATGACTATTTGCATACTCTCATCTTCTCTTCACGTCTGTGCTTCAGTCAGAATCCTCTCTTAAGTTCTCAATAACACTAGCGGTGGCTGCATTGATGGCTGGTCCTTATCATCTAACATTGTGCTGTTGCCTCATCAGGAACCAGGATGGGGCAGGACCTCCTGTAGCACATGAGCGCAAGTCTCAGACTCTGCCTGTGTCCCGTAACAGGGCAGGAATGATGCATGCACGTTTACAGCAGCTCAGCAGCCTGGATAACTCCTACACTTTTAACCACAGTAAGTCATTGTTCAAAGCCTCTTTCTACCAGAGGACAACTGTCTGAGATTGCTTGTTTCTGCACAATGAACCGGGCTGCTTATGCATTTGAGCAATGTAGTCACAACACAAATGTCTTCATTTTTCATTCATCAAAGTCATGATGGGCCAATGTTTTAGTTATTGTTGTGCTGGAGAAACTAAAGGGCTGAGAGATGTGCTCTGATGGTTGGTATTATGTAATAAAGTATCTTTGATTTTTCAGTGTTAAAAAGATTTCAAGTATTCTTGGAATATCTTTAGATCATGGTAAGAATGGAACAACTTCACAGATGATATTTAGGCAATATTGATAGCTCTCTCATTTGAACTAAGAGCATGTTGTTACATAGTAGCCCTCAAAGCTCTGTGCAGAATTAAGTTGACTATACACTACAATCCAACACTTCCCTACAGTAGGAGCTTGTACATCAAGAAAAGTTGCATGCATTATATTTTCATACTATACACAAGTTCAGTCACTCGTATATTTGGTCCATAAATGCAAAAGTATGTAATAGGGCTGCAGGATTAATTGATATCGAATTTCATTGCAATTTTAAATACAAAAATGACCTAACCCCAATGGCTGAGGGTCTTGCATCTCCAGCATTTCATGAAGCTGAAATAATCAATCATAAATGAGTACTACTGCAATGTATAATAACAGTTTTAGAAGTATATTTTGCTGGAAATACTAGGGCAATGAGAATAAACAATAATATTGGTAACTGCAATGAAAAGAAGGCTCAATTAGTTGATCTTAGCATTTTTTTTCCCATAATTGACATCACTTAAAGGGACTATACCTGATGTTTCCTAGTAGTGGAATGAAATTATTTTTTTCCTTTTTTAGTATATTACAAACTCAGACATTTCTGGAAATCTAAATATAAAGCATTTATTGTCAATTTAATGAGTTTGCAGGCTAGTTTTCTTGCATTTCTGTGACTATGACCCTAAAAAGTGACCAGTTGTGAAATGTGCTTATAAACGCATCACTAAGAGGAAACACAATTTTAGAAATCTGTTAGGAAATTTAGGAATGTGTTTAGACCACAACTATCAGTGTATTTTACTCATTCCCTCTTCCATTATTTTATCAGGTATAGTGCCTTTAAGTAGATTATCCATATAATTACTGTGATGACATTGTTAATCATATTCATTTTGTCCAAGAAAATTGTGAGACAAAAATGTCCATATCATCCCATGCCTAGACAATACTGAATTTCATGAAAAATATACAACATAAATATATAATATTAAAATCACTAGTCGAATCGCAAATTCTGTCTGAAAAATCAAAATTTGTTTTTTTGTAAAAATGATGCAGCCCTAATATGTAAGTGATCGAGCTCTGTTCTTGCCTGTCTTTTTACTCCTTGATGTTGCGTATGTTGCTTTTAAACGGCCCCGATCTCCCCAAACATTATCAATCAATCAATCTTTGCTTATAGAGCGCTTTTCATACAAAGAATGTAACACCTTAGAGCTGCTCCAACATCCTCTGAAAACACAAACTCTGAAAACGCACCTGTTTGTGTTAGTTTTCAATTCAAGCTGAGCTGCGTTTTTATTTTTTTCCTCTCTTTCATATGGTATATACAGTATTGTGTATGGTTTTATTATCTTCCGCTGCATGTGAAGCACTTTGGGCATCTAGCGTTGTTGTAAATGTGCTATATATAAATAAAGTAGACATTATTGACATGTTGTTTGGTCCTGCAGCGTACAGTCACTCAGATGCAGATGTCTTAAACCAGTCGCTTCTGGAGGCCAACATCGCCACAGAGGTCTGCCTTACTGTCCTGGACACACTCAGCGTCTTCATCATGGGATTCAAGGTACAAATGCTTTCATCTTTGTATTTACTTGGTGTTTAGAATCTAGTTTTATCTCCTAACCGTCTCTATCCACAGACACAGCTATGCTCAGACCATGGCCATAGTCCACTCATGAAGAAGGTCTTTGAAGTCCACCTCTGTTTTTTGAGGATCAACCAATCAGAAACTGCTCTGAAGCAGGTCTTTACCTCCCTGCGAACCTTCATCTACAAGGTATCTGCAACAAGATGCTCAGGACTGCACACAAACTATATGTCACAAGTTAAAAACCTGACACATTTTCTTTTTTAGTTTCCCTGCACGTTTTTTGAAGGCCGCGCCGACATGTGTGCGGCGTTCTGCTATGAAATCCTTAAGTGTTGTAACTCTAAGCTCAGCTCCATACGCAGCGATGCCGCTCATCTGCTCTACTTCCTCATGAAGAGCAACTTCGACTACACCGGCCGCAAGTCTTTTGTGCGGACGCATTTGCAGGTTTGGACCAGATTTCCTGGAGCTAAATAATTAAAACCTTTATTGTGGCACATTGTAACTTCTAGCCTTCCTTTTCAGGTGGTGATAGCGGTCAGCCAGTTGATTGCGGATGTCATCGGAATAGGAAGCACCCGGTTCCAACAATCTTTGTCAATAATTAATACCTGCGCAAACAGCGACAAAACAATTAAAGTAAGAAGCCATCATTTTCCTTTGCTAATTTAAACTTCAGTGGGCGGTTTCCATGTTCTTAATATGTCTATCATCCTTCTCAACAGAACACGGCTTTCCCATCCGATGTGAAGGACTTGACCAAACGTATCCGGACGGTGTTGATGGCCACGGCGCAGATGAAGGAGCACGAGCGAGATCCGGAGATGCTCGTGGACCTGCAGTACAGTCTGGCCAAGTCTTACGCCAGTACACCCGAGCTACGCAAGACGTGGTTGGACAGCATGGCCCGCATCCACGTGAAGAACGGAGACCTGTCGGAGGTGAGTGCCGACGCCCCTCTATAGCAGGGTCCCCACTTTACCTGGAAAACCTTGAAAACCTGGAAAATTACCTAACTTTTTTAAATTACAAAAAAATGATAAAATGTCAAACGAAATAATGAAAATATTTCTCCTCCCTTTGCTTTTCTGTTTAAAATAAATGTAAGCGATACTTTACCCACCACCCCAGACTAAAGCTCATTCTGCTCCAGAACACAGGAGAAAGTATCTTCTATTTAAAAATTTTCCCAGGGGAGGACCTCCGAAACCCCCATTTTACCATGTTCCTGTCTAAGCTCGAATCTCTTCAGAACAAAAAGCTATAGGCTTGAGCCATTATTAGATCGCATCCATCACTGGTGAGTGAGGAGGGGCAGAGAGGACAGCGAAATATCTAATCACAATGCTTTTATGTATTTCTGCACTTTTAAATGTCATGGGAAATCCAGAAAATTACCTGGAAAATGTTTTCAAGTAAAGCGAGTGTGGGAACGCTGTATATCGGTGTGTGGTTTATTGATGAATTAAGATAACTTGTGTTTGCCCGCAGGCCGCCATGTGCTACGTGCATGTCGCAGCACTTGTAGCAGAATACCTAGAAAGGAAAGGTACATTTCATTTTGTTTGTTTTGTGCATATACTGTAGTTGTATTGTCGGTTGGATTAAAACAAAAAACAAATCCTCCGTGGCAGGCATGTTCAAACAGGGCTGTTCAGCTTTTCGGGTTGTGACTCCAAACATCGACGAGGAAGCTGCCATGATGGAAGATGTGGGGATGCAGGATGTCCATTTCAATGAGGTAATTTGCTTATTCTCTGTAGGGGCTTGTAAACAGCTATACCATCATGTAAAACTAAATATATTATAATAAATATTCAATAAAAGTGCAGCTCTGGTACATTTAGCACATCATTTCTTTTTACGTCTTTGTGACTCGTGATCATGCCTCAATACAACATGTTTTTGTCTCATTCGTTCTCCCTTCAGGATGTTTTGATGGAGCTGTTGGAGGAGTGTGCTGACGGACTGTGGAAAGCAGAGCGCTACGAGCTGATCTGCGACATCTACAAACTCATCATCCCCATCTATGAGAAGCGCCGGGACTTCGAGGTCTATCTCTGAATCCATCCACGATGCACAGTTTTGTCATTTCCGATTCCTAATCGTTCTTCGTTACTTGTTGCGCAGAAACTGGCCCACCTGTATGACACACTGCACCGCGCCTACAGTAAAGTGACCGAGGTCATGCACTCTGGGAAAAGGCTCCTGGGAACGTACTTCAGAGTGGCCTTCTTTGGTCAGGTAAATATCAGAAGGTTTTTTTGTCTATAGAATTTTGACAGCTATTTCGTATAAAGAATTCAAATAAATCTACTATTTTCAGCATAACAATTAATCTACCTTTTTTTATTATTTTTTCTTCTTTAAAGGCTGCGGTAAGTTGTGCAGTACAGTAGCCCTTTGCTTGTTTTTATTGTGACTTTGCTGCTTTTTTGCTGCACTTCCCAGCGCTTTATTCAACTTCTTAATTCATCTTCCAAGACGTTTATGTAGTGTAGCATGATGCTTGACTGGGTTAGCTTTTTTTTTTTAACTTTTGGTGTCCTTTTTGAATTTAGATCAACTTTACGGGATATAATATTATCGCTTAACATGGCTTTCCTGCTGTGTGCTGTGTGGTACTTTTACTTAAGACATAATAACTATTGCAGTTTATTCAGAATTTTGCTTTAGTTATCCATAAGTATGAAATAACATTTGAATTCATTCTGTGTCACCCACTCTTGTAGCATTACCAGTTTACAGATTCAGATGCTGAGGTAAATCAATGGTGTTGCTGTTGGTCCTCTGCTGTGATGTGCTAGGTCATTGTTGCCTTCCTAATAAAGCAATATAATATCTAATATTGCCCTGAAAGTCGCCCTCCTAAAGATACTAATTATGCACCTGTCAATAGTGTAACGCTTGGCTCAGTCATGTAGACTTAACATTCACTGACAAACAGAAACCTGTGCCTCCAACTCTCAGAGGTTGTGTGCTCTACTGCAAAAAGTGATCTAGAACCAAGCTTTCTTGAAATTACCGTAATTTCCGGGCTATAAGCCGCTTTGATCACACGCCTTGAACACTGCGGCCTATTCACCTTATTCTGCCCCGCCCACTTTTGTTGTAAAAGCATTTCGTAGCGTTTTTATTAGCACTTCCTGTGAGCTGAGATTCCATTGTTGTCAATGGAAGAGAAGGAAAAAAAAGGGAATCAACAAAAAACGTTATTTTTTAGCGATATTATCACTTACTTTTTGTTGTCACTCCAATTGGCTACTTGTGTGTGAGGAACTTTAAAGGACCAAAGCTGATGGATGTATTTACGCAGAGGTTTGTTGTAAATGTTACATGTTTCACCAAAAACAAAAATCAGAGCTAATATCAGCTCAAGTCAGACCTGCAGTTTGACCAGAAACACGAAATGGCGGCCTCCATTGCAACTTAATGCGGCTAATTCATAGATTTTTAACAGTGCACAAACCCGACCTGAGCCGAGCACGTGCATCTCACCGACAGCGTCTCTCCCCTGCAGTCTCTCCTTGCCTCGTGGATCGTCGCCATTAAACATACTTACGAACTTGACGAACATACTATACTATAAAACTAAAGTTGAATCCATATCATGAATAAAAACACTTCTGCACAAAGAGGAAATGAAAGCATACATTGAATTGAATTGAACATTGAATTTCTCAAAGGCGCTTATCTGTTTTTGCAAATGAACTCTTCATATGAACTTTGTCTAAATTTGGTTGGTGCAGCTTATACTCAGGTGTGCTCAATAGGCTGGAAATTACAGTAGTATAGTTGCCCTTGATTTGACTTGCCAATGGAACAAGTATTTGTGCACTTAAACTAAGGAAAAAGCATCTCATTGCACTTAAAATTAGAAAATAAATCTCAATTTACTTGAAACTAGACACTTTTAAGTAAGTTTGCTTTGAATTTGTTGCTTTTTGCTTTTGGTCGTGTGTGTAATTCATCGATCTTTGCATTTATTGCACCCTCTTCCTCTTTCTTAGGGCTTCTTTGAGGATGAAGATGGTAAGGAATACATCTACAAAGAACCCAAATTCACCCCACTGTCTGAGATTTCCCAACGGCTGCTGAAGTTATACTCCGAGAAATTTGGACAGGACAATGTGAAGATGATTCAGGATTCTGGCCGGGTGAGTGTTAATCATTTCAATAGTGCCTCAGTCAGTCAATAATGTCCTTAACAATGTCGTTTTTGTTTTCGTAGATCAACCCCAAAGATCTGGACTCTAAGTACGCATACATCCAGGTGACGCATGTGACGCCGTATCTGGATGAGAAGGAGCTGGGAGACCGGAAGACGGAGTTCGAGAAGAGCCATAACATTCGGCGATTCGTGTTCGAGATGCCGTTCACGGTGTCAGGGAAGAGGCAGGGAGGCGTGGAGGAGCAGTGCAAACGCAGGACTATACTCACCAGTAAGTA
>OMNZ01119397.1:0-15972 GCA_900303255.1 Lesueurigobius sanzi
GTTTGGCCTTCATGATGTTGTTTAGTGACCAATACACTCTGACCATAGCTCTGAGGCCCTCACAGAACAGCTGTAATTCTACTGAGAGTAGATTACACACAGGTGGCTTCTATTTAATCATTAGGGCACGGTGTGAACATTCAGGAGTCATTAGGATTTTTTTAAAGGCAATTTAATGCACTCAGAAAAAGCTGTATGAATACTTGTGCACGCCCCACTTTTCACTTTTCTATTTTTAAAATAATAACAGAATCATGTATCATTTTGCTTTCACTTCACAGTTGTCTGTTACTTGTGTGTGGACTTCCAGTAAAAAAATCAAAATAAAATATTTATGGTTATGGTTGTAAACATGACAAAATGTGCAAAAGTTCAAGGTGTATTAGTACTTTCGAGAGGCACTGTAAGTACCAAAAGCATTTGACATGATGTAAAAGTCATTTAAGTTTACATTTTTTGTTTGGGTTCTATTTGTCCAATCAGAAAGCAGAATAGAGCCCAATAGCACAGTTTGGTAAGACTAATGTGACATTGTGTTTTCAAGACATTCACTTCTCCCCACCCTTCACTCTGTCCTGTCCTGCCTAATAAACCAGACAGGCCAAAAACCTTAAAAACAAAGAAAGTAGAATGAGGCAAACACTTTTGGTTGCCAGATCCTGTGGCTCAAACCTGTATACAGTAAACAAAAAAGGCCTCTCTGATTGAAATGATGTTAGTGCTAGCGCAGGCCTTTAGTGATTGTATTCTGGAAGGTTCTGTGCTTTCAGGTGAAGTTTGACAAGTCCAGATAATGGGATTAACTAAAGTCATGATTGTAGGCCAAGGTTCTTCAGTCTTCATCTGTACTTTGTAGTTGAAGTGTCGGACGTTTGGATCTAATAAACGTCTGACACTTCAACTACAGACTAGAGTACAGATGAAGACTGAAGAATCTTGGCCTACGATGGGCAACTCCTGTACGACTGAGAACCTACGCAGACAGATAAAGTCATTGTTCGGCCTCTTTCAAAACCAATCAAAGCCGCAAAGCCAGTGTTAAATCCACCAAAATTACATGAAGTCAGGTTAAATAATCCAATGTGCAGAGAGCAAATCCATCGTATCCATCTTTACATGATAATGGCAGAACGTTGCCAAAGTCCTAAAAGAACCATGTGCAGCTGCATTTGTTACGGTAAAAAACAAAGCAGGTGCTATTTCAAAAAATATTTTTTTTAAACATTGGCGAAATGTTCAACAATTACAGAAATATAAAATATACATATAATGCCTTGTTTTTTTTTTTTGTGTGAAAGTTTGGACAGTACATTTTGAAAGATTTTGAGAATTTCTCTGTATTTTCTTCCTTAATTCTGATAATCGTAAAATTGCAATATCTTTTCCCTCAATAATCGTGACTCCAAAATTTTGAATTGAGACATCCCTAAATGGGGTATGTTTATTGGGTAAAAGTTTATCTGTGAAAATGTAGGGGGCCCAGAAATGTTTGTTTCCATAGGGCCCAGAAATCCTGGCGGCGCCCCTGTACATACTACTGGTTAATGCCTAACTGTTACATGTGTTGTACAGAAAGTATGGAAGATACATTATTTTCTGCTTAGACAACTCTGAGCAGTGCATTACACCGTTTTAACAGCAGAGTAACTGGAGATGTTCTCGTGTGTTAAAACTGTGTAATGCACTGCTCCTCGTTGTTTAATCCTCACATAATGCACTGTGTGAATGAGAAACGCAGATGTATGTACACGCTTGTACGGAGAGTACAGTAGAGTCTGGGCCAGCAGTGTAATACAGGTTGTGTTTATGTGCTGCTCTCTTAATTGCCTCATCAGTAAATGTCAAGCGTTCAAATGGCCCCACCGTCAAGATTTATTTATTCATTTGTGCACCATCAGACTTCGGCACCGCTGCTGCATGCTGCAATTACTGCTGCACGGCCGAATGTGATGATGAATAATAAATCACAACACAAAGAGATCTAACCAGCTGTCTGCAAATTCTGAGAGCAACTACACAGTCAACTCACCCCACTTACAGTCCAAATGTTTTATTTAGCCCCGACCGAGAAGCCACAGTGCCATGGCCTCTCTGGGGGACGCACACAAGTTAAAGCACACACATAAAAACAACCTGAAACATGGTAAAAGCATGAAAGCCCGTATAGTAATTGTATAAGCCTTGCACCCATGACTCTGAAGTGGCCCTATATGCGTGGTACACATAAGTATGGTGACTCATATGAATGGGATCATTTCAGAGATGACAAGAGGCTTCTTAGTGAGTGGCTCTTGAGTGAGTGGCTCCCCAAATCTCACAGCAGTACAATGACGAATCCATAGAAAATCGACCTAAAGGAGTACATTTTTTGTGAATATTTCACGCGTCGACATGAGGAATCCATGTTCATGTAAAATACGGATTTTACGCATAACAAGTGTAATGCTGATTCATTCACAAACAAAACCATTTTGCATTGTGTAAAAGTGGTTCATGTTTACTTGTTGTTTGTTTTTCATTCAGAAAGCAGAATGAACCCCTCACCTTGGGTTGCCAGATCATATGGTTAAAACCAGTTTGCAATAAACATAAAATCTCTCAGTTCCAAACAGCAACACTGGTATCTAATAAAGTCACAAGAACAGCTTGAGCAAGCCCCCATTAAAGCTTAGTGACTCAGTGAGTCTGGAGATTCTGAATTCAACCAGAATCATAATAGCCTTTATTGCCATTGTCAGTAATAGGAATTTACTTTGGTGCAATGGTAGAGAGGTGCAGGAAGCAGATGTGAGTGTGGACATAACCACATAGTGCCAATAGAGCACTGCAAATGACTGGAACAGGAAATTAAGTGTTCATGAGTCTGATACAGAGTTGTAAAATGTTATGAAGGGTTTGGGCTAATGGCAGAGGGAGGAAAGGTATGGTATGTCTGTCCATCCCTTGAGTTGTGTTTGCTGTAGCTTGTACAAACCACTGAGAACATATGCTACACTTATGCCATTTTTCCACGTAAATGTACCATGTACACGCCTTCACCCGGATTCACTCTGTACCAGTCCAGCATTTCCATTGCAAAAGCTTTTAGTAGTGGGCGGGGTCCTCTGGTGACACATGTAGTGCTCCTTGTATCTTTGAGCGCAACATGCAACACTGGAATACACAATGCTGAATGGAACACGATGAGAACACTGTGGACAAATACTGGCCTTTGATGGACTTGAAAATATTCTTCAGCGCCAAGACAAAAAAGTGTATACACTGCTGGCCTCTGCTTTGTCAGAAGAGAGAAGACAGCCCTGGCACAAACATTAAACATGTGGAACATATTTCACAACATTATACTGCGGTTGTGATTTTGCCGATCCATGGCACTAGCCACAGTTAGCACAACTTTAGCTGCCGTTAGCTAAGCATAACATTAGCACATAGCTTGCCTTTGTAGTTTGTTTTTTAGCTGTTCTTTCCTCTTGTTTTTATCTTGGAGCTTCAGAATAATTTCATAAAGTTCATCAAAAGGCAGTATTTATCCATATTGTGCTCATCGTGTCCCACACACTGCAGCTGTAACTTTCAGTATAGTCTGTGTCATGGTGAAAATGCTACATGTACAGGGTAGTGTAAATACGAGTGATACACTGGCCGTGTACAGTGTATCATTAGTATCAGAGCAGCTAGCTTTGGGCAGAGGCCGGTCCCAAAATATCATGACACAGTTGTGCTCGGTTGCTGCCAGTTGAAATGCAGATAAACACGGGTTTGCACCATGCCATGCACGTTTTGGCAGTGAAATCAGCAATAAACTGTTTTTAAATACATACCTTCCAATTTAACTATTAAAGTCCACAGTGTGGCTATAAGCTCGTGAAGCTTGCAGTCTGTTGCGGCTGGTCTTTGTTGAGGCAGACTCTCCCAGGTGCGTGTCAGTCAGCGGCACTTCATCACGTCTCTGCCTTTGAACTCAGGCACCAACTATAGGCATCTCTCAGTAACCAGTGTATTTACATGGTCCAGGTGCAGGCATCAATGGAAAAGACCACATGCAAAAGGAAATGGGCGCCCACACTACTGTGGGTAGTTTGAAACGTGATTTTATAATGTATTGTTTTGAAATAGATAGCGATAGATAGATTCCCGGGACAGGAGAGGCGTTTCTATGTGGAATTTGGATGTTCTCCCGGTGCCTGTGTGGGTTTCCTCCAAAAACTCTGGTTTCTCCTGCCACCGAAAACAATAGGGTTTCCTCTGAAAAAGAGATTCTTAATCTCAGTGGATTTTAAGCTGAAGATCAAACATCCATCCATCCATCCATTTTCTTCCGCTTTATCCGGGGTCGGGTCGCGGAGGCAACAGTCCGAGCAGAGATGCCCAGACTTCCCGATCCGCACACACTTCATCCAGCTCTTCCTGGGGGATCCCAAGGCGTTCCCAGGCCAGCTGAAAGACCTTGTCTTGTCCTTTCGGTCATGACCCAAATCTCATGACCAAAGGTGAGAGTAGGAACGTAGATCGACCGGTAAATCGAGAGTTTCGTCTTTCGACTCAACCTTTCTTCACCACAACAGTCCCTCTTCACCACAACAGTCCGATACAACGACTGCATCACTGCAGACGCTGCACCGATCCGTCTGTCGATCTCCCGCTCCATCCGTCCCTCACTCGTGAACAAGACCCCGAGATACTTGAACTCCTCCACTTGAGGCAAGGACACTCCACCGACCCGGAGTGGGCAGGCCACCTTTTTCCGGTCGAGAACCATGGCCTCGGATTTGGAGGTGCTGATTCTCATCCCAGTCGCTTCACACTCGGCTGCAAACCGCTCCAGTGCACGCTGAAGGTCTTGGTTTGATGAAGCCAACAGAACAACATCATCTGCAAACAGCAGAGATGAAATCCTGTGGTTCCCAAACCAAATCCCCTCCGGCCCCTGACTGCGCCTAGAAATATATAAGATCAAACAAATAAAACATAATGTCTCACCACTGACACATCATTTCCCACAGATAATTTTACAAATAAAGATATTATTCCTGCACAGTGCGTTACCTGCATAACTTTTTAACATTCTTACATCAAGAGCAATGTTTTGGTGGCAAATGTGTCTGATGAAGGTCTCAGCACCAAAATGATGCCTGTAATAATTGATTTTTCTTCTAATTCTGTTTATCTTGCATTACAGAAATAAGATTGTCTGTGATCATGTGCACAGGAGGCGGAACATCCAGCTATTCTTGACCAAGAACGAGAAGTGACATCCTCGAGGGCTGGGAGATGGGTCAAAGCCAGAGGACGAACTTCTCCATGAAAGTAAAGTTCTGACAAAACCGTGAGCAGTTTGTGAACTCCTGCCTGGCTTCTGTTTGAAACCCTGTCACATGGCATTTTGTTTACCGCCTTGTCCCGCTCGATCCTCATAATTGCTCCCTGCATAATCATCGTAGTCATAACAGTGTGATGGGCATGAATCAACATCTCAACATCTGGCCCTCCTCTTCGCTCCCAAACACTTTGTTGTTCCTCGCGTCTAATTGTGGCCATTACGGAATAGCTGGAGTGTAACGGTTTCCATGGTGATACACCGATGGGCCCGGGCACTAAATAACTCGGTCATTTCATGCCATCTGCTTCTCCTGATCACAATATCTTCGGCGGTGATGGTGAATTATGTGAGGTACATGTTGTTCAAAGGCAGGTAGCAGTGTTTGATGAGAAGGGACACAATGATGAACAAGTGTGTGTGCGCTGGGAGGCAGCAGTTAATACTGAGACACCAGATAAAGACCGGCTCTGTGAAGACAGCCACTACATCAGGCAGACCAATAAAGTTTCATTTTAAAAGAGGCCACATTGACTCAGATGGTAGAGCGGGTTGTCCTATAACATGGGCGGCATGGTAGCACAGTGGTTAGCGCTCGTGCTTCACAGCTGGAAGGTCCCGGGTTCGATCCTGGGCCAGGGCGGGGCCTTTGTGTGTGGAGTTTGCATGTTCTCCCCGTGTCTGCGTAGGTTTCCTCCGGGTGCTCTGGTTTCCCTTACCACTTAAAACATGTACAATATCAGGATGAATGAGAAGAATGTGAGAGTGAGTGTAAATGTGGGGCAACGGATGGCCCAAGGCTACAATCCGGAGTGGTGTGTTTCATGTGTGTTCATTAACATGCACTGTCCCAACCAAATAAACAATTGACAGTTGATGCCTAACTTCAGTCTGGGCAGCTGTGGCTATAATCATACCTCACCACCAGTTTGGAGTATGGAGTCAATAAATAATGCAGAGTAAAGCGTCTCAGTGTCAGGAAAAGTGCTAAATGAAACTGATACATTACTATTATTATTATTAGCCTAATTGTATCCAGCAAAAATCAAGTCAATTCAAGTACAAGGAAGAGAATTGAGTAGTAAGCATGTAGTGGACAAAGTAAAGTGAAATTTACTGTTAAGACAGTGACAATTAGTGATGCACCGATCCAGGTTTTTTGCTTCCGATACCCGAGACCAACCGATACTGTGACATTTTCACAAAAGTATGCTTGTAGATGACTTGAACTGCAGTGAATTTGCAGTGAGTGAAAAAGTGACTCATCATTAATACATTATGTTTTATCAGTGATTCTATAACAGTATTTCTCAAACTAAAATGCAAACACTAGTGGCCAATATGAGCTTATGTCACTATATTTGTGACTCAGTCATAGTTTCTGTCTCAGGCTTGACTGGTTGAAGCTAGCATTAGCATACTGCCGCTAACTGCAGTATTTTGCGCGGTGATCGATAGTGGCATTGTAGAGAGTAAAATGAGAAACTTATGGTATCGGCTCCGATAGCGATACCAGTATCAGATCGGTGCCTCCCTAGTGAGTATAAACGTTATGTTAGCTACGAGCGGCTAACAAAGTTGAAAGAATAAGATGATTTGTGTTGTTAACCTCATACTTGTCTTCATGAATTTATTATTTTGGATCATTAGATGAATCGAAGAGTCCATTTATGTTATATTTTCTTTCTGTAAAAATAAAATTGGACGAAGGAATCACACTGTAAGGTTTACTTCTAACTACTTCTTTTTGAATTGTGGTTTTCAAAAAAGGAAAAAAAAAATCACAATTTAAAATAAAGACTACCACTTCTACTACTTAATTTTAACAGATTCAGAGCAAAAAGGAAAAAAAAGCTTAAGCAAGAAAGTCAAATGAAGCTGTACATTCAACTCCTTTCTGTTTTCACTGGTGCGTCAAACTTTAAATTCAAAGAGATGAGGGGGAATCCTGTGGTGCACGAGATGTTAAGAAATGCTGTAAACTGAGGACGATTGTTCCCGACTCCTCAGAGATGGTGGTTTACAAAAAAAAATATCCTGATAAACAAACTCCCAAAAATAGCAGTAACATGCATTTGCAGGGCGTCACATAAATTAGGAGCATCTTGTCAACTCTTCCAAACACGTGACTGTTCTGAAGGCAGCACCTCCATTGTTTTCTCCACAGAGAGTAACACATTTGTGACCGCCAGGAACCCCGATCATTTCCTGAGTCAGAGGTGTTTCCAGTGACCTCAGTTCTAGTAGGTCTATTATATATCCTGATTTCTGTTTCCCCTGCAATCCAAACCCCCCTATTACAATCCCATCACACATTTATGTCTTGTGTCATAGTTTCTATAACACAACAGCAGCATTAGCGCACTGAAATCCCCACACTAAAATGTTGCATCAGTCTAGGAAAGTACTGGCACCTCAGACTTCCTCCTGGGACTTAAAAAAAAATAGTCAGTTCATTTGTTGTTGGTAGAATATAACACCGACATTGATTCTGGGTTTACACATAACCATTGTCAACACAAGGTCTTCACAATAATAGTCTTATGCCCAACAAACTGGATGTCCTCCTGACTATAGTTGATGCATATGACTAGTCCAGTCAGGTCAGATTATTTGGCATTCATTCAAAACATGCACATTATGCACGTCCTTATCAGCGTAGGTCCAGCCACCTTGAACTCTTGATGTAGTATTATGATAAAGTAAAATAAATTGCAATATTTGAACTTGTGAATGTATCATCCTTTAGGTCACAGAGAGTGTTCGCGGAGACTGTGTCTCGCTGTTATGAATGTGGAGGAAGACAAACATGTCAAGGGTTGCTTGGATAAGCTAGTGCATGTTAGCTAATGAAGGGAGACAAAAGCCTGTTTGTACAAGCTATAATGTCACAGAAGGATGATACAGTGTTTAGGAAAGAAAGCTATTTTATCAATGTTATGGGGCAAAATAAGCAAAGTGTGTATCTCCGTAGTTTCAGGAAAATCCTAAGATGAGAACCCTGTCTATACATCCCTCTACACAGACCACTGTGGCCATCATGTGCTGAAAAACAGTTGTCTGTGTGTCGCTTGACTACACATGAACCAACTAGTCAATTAATAATATTTAAGAGACAACAACTTAACCTTAGATACATTAGATTGGTAATGTTTGCTACCAATTTTTATAGAAATTAATATGGCATAATATAATACTGTATTGATCTCACAATGGAGAAATTCACTATCACATTATCACATTGTCAAGATAAAAATGCCCAGGGTTACAAAATATTCAAACCTGTGAAAGTATGGACAAATGCCATACTCTATATAAATCTAACTTATCTACACAATTCAGCTCACTTTGCTACATTGAAAATGTGGGGCATTATCAAATGATGGGACAGAGGAACAAAGACGTATATGGTTGTGCAGTTCATGAGTTGTCACCCATTTGAGAATACTAGATGATTGTGTTGTATAGTCTGACTAGGATCAGCCCAGGCTGTTGGCTAGTCAGATAGGGAAAGCCTGACTTCCCAGGTTTACATGGGCATTTGAAATCCCTTTGTAGTCGGACTTTGCGGCAGATTTGACTTTCCCCTCCTTCATGTAACCGCAGTGATTGTGCAAGTGCACATTGTTGTAGTTATGCTCCTTTTGCTGTTGTTTAACTTCCAGGCAGAAAAGGTTTAATCAAGCTAGAACTGGCCCAAGGGGGACATTGAAGGTCCCTGGTTTACATGCGTGCTTCATTGGAATTTTCCTATTTACAGTAATATTACAATATAGCAATGACCAAACAAGTCCTCTCTGTTATAGCTTATGCATTACTGGTAGGATAAATATCATGTAGAGATCGTCAGAGTAACCTTTTATGAAGCTTATGAAGACAAAGTGTTGTAAATGGAAACAGGCGGGGGGCAGGATGACACATTACTGTCACAAAGCTCCAACGCTGCTGCTCACTGAACTGAATTAAATGCAAAGATGTCGACATACAGCCATTTCCCTTTTGAACAACACTACCTCAGTTTATTTGACTAAAGATGGAGTACAGCGTGAATGTACATTCACACAATAGTAGGCCCTTTCTGTGCATGTATCAGAGTAACATTAAGTACATTTTTTAGCATTGGCAGTACTGTGGCTGCACCAGTCTCTGTCACTCGCAGCTGTACTCATTTGTGCTTGTTTTTCTGAGCAGTGGGACCCCAAGAGGTTTGTGAGATTTCCCAGCTTTGAATGTGCCACTTTATGGGTTACAGCAGCACCGAGCTTTTCTCACCATCCGCCATCTTTTTTTCTGCTGTCTTTCAGATGCTAGGATTGTTTTTCTTGTTAAACCAGCCTCAGACTTTGCACTTTTCAGAACTAGTAATTAGCCTCCTCTCTTTGTTTGACAGTTTCAGGTCCCATTTCCCAAAAGTCACACAAGTAGTGGGGTGTTGTTTGAAAACATGGGTGTATTGGCCTCTCCTGTGGCTGGAATTCAGGTTAATGTGATTAATACTGTATACACCCAACTTTATTTTTGTATACATTTTGTAACCTCATTAGTTGTAAGGACGGCATGTCTTTACAGACTGTACTGTCTGTTTCTCTGTAAATCGGGGCAGTAATTCCACTCCATGATACATTAATATTAAGTGGAATGTACTCTACTTTACTTGAAAATAGTGATTCTCATCTGGTTATGGTGTACTGTAAACCCAATACTAATCCTAGCTAGAAATGTCAGTTACTTCGCTTAAAGTTTGCAAAATGGTGAAGTGACAGCAAATATTTAAGCTTTCAAGCACATTTAACCTTTATACCTTTACTCTGCTAATTTAAGGTAACGGGTTTCCTCACTTTGTCTAAGCTATCGCAGCTAATCAGGATTTACAGTGTGGTGGGAGTTTGAAATTTTCTTTTAAGCATAATCAGTATTCAGCCTAACCTGGCGTGTGCCAGATTGATATGCGTCACACTGATTTGAGTTCTACACATCATGAATCTGGGATGGCTTTCGTTCAATCCACTTGTGAAAGGTAGGGCCAGTTACAGCAAAACTTCAAGATAATTGGGTGAAACGCCCATTAGTACCCGCTTACCGTACTTTTGCTGAATCCAGTCGGGAGAAAAGCACAAAACAAAGCAGAAACAGTTGGCATTTCAGCTAAAACAGAGTCAACTGCGGCATCAAAAAGTAAGTCCTTAGAGGTAGCCATGTTTGTTATTCTTCAGCGTTTACATGTCCCACCTGAAATCCCAATGCAGGCACGTCATTGGTCCAGCAAGTGGATGAGTCGAACTGAACGTTAGTGATTGGACTCTTTCAAGATGTATTTTCCCGAGTTTGTGAAATCACAAATACATTTTGCAGCGCAAGGTTATATTCAGCTTATTGTCACGGTAATTTGTGATTTATGAGAATTTTTTGATGATAGGCATTACAAATTATTTCAAAAGAGTGAATTTATATTGTTAGGGGCCCGGATGGATATTTGGATATGTAAGGGAGCAAGGCTGGACTTCAGCAAGGGTTTAATCAATACATAAAAGGAGATACATTACACTTTTTTCTGGAATTTTGTGATCATCTATTACACACCATATTTTACAGGTTCAACAGATTCAAACAGAACAATTTGAACAATATATGAATATTTTTTATTTGGTGGTGATTGTGGGTCTTGATCGACACCACACCAGTTGAGAACCATATAGCACAATAATAACACAAATAATAGCGCAGTAAAGGGAGGGAAATACTGTCACATGGTACAATAGTCCTGGTGAACCATTTACTGTTCCCACAGTGGCAATGTTAAAACGACTAGTCCTTACCCGACCAAATCAGACCGTCAAACCAACAAACACCAGCAAATATCTAGTGGGAATTTCGCTTGCGAGTGTGAGTGAGTGTGAATGTGGGACAATGGATGTAAATTAATACAAGGCTGCAACCCGGCATGGCTTATTTACATGCATGAGTGTCATTTAAGTTCATTAGCAAAAAAAAAAAAAAAAAAACTGACAAAAAGAAAACTATTTGGCTACATCATTTGTTTTCAACTAAATGCTCCTCAGAACTGTTCTTGTTAATTGTAGGCAAAGATTGTTTGTTGTTAGTTGAAGTGTCGGACGTTTTGATCTTACTCAGTGAATAAAGATTTAAACACGATCGTGGGTCTCTTCAGAGCAAACCAGAAGGAGGAGTAAACCTCTAAGTCCCTCCTCTCTTGGTGCTAAAAGTCGGAAAACATCTTAGCCTATTTATACTTAATAGGGCTCGTTACCTCTCTATTGCCTACGATGGACAACTCCTGTACGACTGAGAACCTACACAGATGTTAGTTAATTGTTATTAATGCAGTTTATTATTATTTAAAAAAAAAAACAGGACTTTTCATTTTAATGCTACTTTTCAAGCTCTAAGAAAGTCTCCTCTATACCCTTTCTCCCTTTTGATCTGGCTTTTTAACTTTCCCCTCAGCTTCCCCTTTGTAATCTACCCACTATCTGACTGATGTAAGCTGGATGTAATACCTCTAATGATTACATCTAAGTCGATAAGATAAGCCTTCTCTTCCAGCCACGCCTGAATAATCGTTCCAAGTAGCCTGTTATTGTGTGGCTGCGGGAGAAAAAAAAAATCATTTCAATTGCGGTAATTCAAAAACAAAAAAGCACACGTTGCTTTTCCCCCTGTTTTTCTCTCCGCTGCCTTGATGTGAGCAGTTTATTTACGGCACTTAGCGTGACTGGAAAAGACGTGTATAGGGGAGGCTAATATAAAAGCACCTCTCTGTCTGGCAGTCCATTATATCGCTGCATCTGCCTCGGCTTCGGATCTGGGTTGTTTCCATGGCGACTGCGCTCTTGATGGACAGGTCCGCATGTGATGGCCAGAGTCTGCGCCGCCTGCTGTCAAGCGCGAAAACATTGGGCCCGTCACCATGCAGCGTGTCTCCGTCTACAATATGGGGACGCGCGGTCTTTTGTCCATGTATAGAAGGAGATCGACTGGGTTTGGTGCTATTCTGCCCGCGAGAAGAAACGACCAGTCATCTTCGCACCCCGCGTTGGAGAGAGGGCTACTTTTAGTCGCACACCTACATCGCAATGTTCCGCAGCCAAAATTCTGCCCGCCCACAGCACGCACACACACACACACACACACACACACACACACACACACACACACGCACACACAGGCCCAACAAAAACTGGATCTCGCATGGGCAATCTGGCGTGCCTCAGGAGACAGAAAAACAAACAAACAAAATGAAATATATGGCGGCAATATGACAATCCAAAAGCAGCACAAGCGACACTCAATATGGCTGCATGACAACTGTATGACAGGGTTAGGCTACAATGTTAGACTATGATACAAGACAATCATCATCGGTGTATACAAATTAAAAGATCTGTCTCAGGGCAGAGTATTTGGTAGGTAGGGACCGATGGTTAGAGAACAAGCTACTTCAGAAATGTAAGGCTTTTTATTCAGCCACAATAACAGTCGAGAAATAGTAATCATTGGGCCGATTCACCTTATTCAGGAAGTTGCAATGGGGGCTGCCATCTTGTGTTTCTGGTCAAACTGCAGGTCTGTCTTGAGCTGATATTGGCTTTGATTTATGTTATTTGTGCAACATGTAACATTTATAACAAACTGCTGTGTAAACATAGCCATCAGCTTTGGTCATTTAGAGAGACAACAAAAAGTAAGTAATAATATCACAAAACAATGATTTTAAGTCACTTTTTTCATCTTGTCCTTCGACTGAAACTAAACCTGAGCCACAATAACGTTTGTCCTTTGAGATTTTTCACAAATTTTTTGTTCATTCCCATTTTATTTTCTTCACCCTCTTACATTGACAACAATGGAAATCCCAGCTCACAGGAAGTGCTAATACAAACAGGAAATGTTTAGACAACAAAAGTGGGCAGGGCAGAATAAGGTGAATAAAAGAGGTCAAAACAACACCTAAATGTGGTGGAGGGGTTGGAGCATCCGAATGAACCTAGGAGCTACTGTATGTTGTCTGGGGCATTATGGTCCTAAGTGACAGGTCAGACGAAGAGCGGATTAGAAGCCCCTTACGATGAGAGACCATCAAGGCTTACGTCGCCCAGAGGTGAAGGAGCGTCGTGGGGCCGTCCTCCTGTGGACCCACCACCTGCAGGAGGAGCCACAAGGGACTGGTGCAGTGTGATCCGGGCAGCTTGGACTGCTGCTCCCGCGACCTGGCAACGGATAAGCGGAAGAAAATGGATTATAGCCTATTACTTGCAGTAATGGGCTATAATTGTTACATGTAAATTGTGGAAACTGTTTCTCCAAATTGCTAAGGGCATAAAATGAAAATCTCCTGTATCCTGCAATGACAGACCAAAAATAACAGTAAACAAGACCAGCTTCACCACTGGTCTCTAGAACCGCGATTGTTGCTTGGCAGGACTGTGTTTTCAAGCTGTGCTGTGTAATTTTACTTGAGCTAGCTTGGGCTTTGAACGCCTCTTTCCCAAACTGGCCAGACTCCACATCAGATATAATGAGGGAACATGGCAGCCAAACTAGAGGCTTGAAATGGTAATGAGAAAGACTCCCTGCAACTAACAGACAGAGGGACCGATTTAGCTCAGAGCAATTAAACATTGGACGATAGTAACGGGCCACGTCTCATATTTAGCTCCGATGCCCCGCAGAAAAATGAGGTGCGTCCATTATACCATAAATTTATACTCGTGCCATTTTGCGCTGAAGTGCTACTGCGTATAAAACGGTGTTCATTTGGAAATTATAACAGCACTGATTGCTGTGTGGAAATGAATCTTTTCAAACATGGTGTGGAGCAGAGGAGTTCATTATGTTGTTGGAGATTGTAAGTTTAACTCAAAGTGTGAATAAACGCGGCAATAATAAAACCTGATCCTTTAATGAATGACATAGATTTTTTCCTTTTTTGTTCTTCATCATTAACTCCATGCTGATCAGCTGATGAGACTGAACCATAGGCTGTGGAAAAACATGTAACATCGCAATTTTCTGCGTGAAGCCTGGGTGGGGGGTGGGCACTGGAAGTGTCTTTCTTTTAAGTCATCATTGGACACAGGCTTAATTCTTAGCTCCATGTGTTTGGCTTAACACACGCAACATTATCCAATTTTGATTTTTCATTTTCACCATATACTTAAAGGTACACTGCATAACATTTCACCCAATAATTAGAATAAAATACAAGCATCTATTCTATTGATTCTATTTTATTCCTAAAAAAAATGAATGTGTCTTTGCTGTGAGCGGCTCACCTTTCCTAAGACCTGACTTGTAACTTTACTGGGAGCGGGGACGTCTCCAACTCGTATTGACGGAGATGTTGACTAAAGGCAGACAAATATGGGATTTAAATTGCTTTGGTCCTCATTCATAACCATTTTTTGATATTGCAAAAATATAATTTTCTATTGCTGGCAACATGATCCAAAATCACCTGTACCTTTTATTACGGAAGCGGCTTCAAAAACACATTAAGGGCCTCCTTTAGCTCGCGCTGAATGCTGTGGGGGATAACCCGTCAATCAATTACTAAAATAGTTGACAACTATAATACAATAATCGATTTGTTGTTTCAGCCCTACCTCCATTATATAGATCAGGGGTGCCCAAGGTGGAGCCCATGGGCCAAATTCGTCCCTCCAAGGGGATTTATTTGGCCCTCAACATTGTGCTTAGATTTGCAAGGAGTATATAGGCACACCCACATCACCAACGACGACTTTAACAAATATCTCCACAAACAAATGCCATACAGACTTTTTTGCATTGGGAAGAGGAGGGTTGGGGCTTGTCCGTCAAAGCCTCTGGAAAGCGATGTGAAGTCGTGTTGAGAATTTGTGTCAAAAAGTTAACATTTTACAAAACTGCTGACTGCACTTAACACAAAAACATGTTTGTTTGTTCTTTCCTTAAAACTTGACTTTTTCATCCTGAAAATGTGTCCCTGGTCAGCTGCCATCTTGTCATGTGTTTAGATAGAACATGGGGGGCAAAAGTATGGAGAAACATTTGTGCCAAAAAATGAGCAAATCTATGGGGTTATAATTTTTTTCTAAAACATGCAAAAATATGGAGAATAAACACAGATGGCAAGGTTTATAGCCTTTTATGTTTATAGAAGCATATATTAGTGGAATAATAATCATAAAAGTGCTATGAGCGCCTAATTTTTTGTGTGAATTTTGTCAAAAATAAACATTACTACAGTTACTACACACCTTTATGTTACATATCATATCTTACATATCTGTTACATATCTTCGACCAGGTCTAACCCACAAAACATTTTTCTACTGTCCACAGCCTTCATTATTGATGTTTTACATATAGGGAGTGAGGTGAGAAGGACATTTTTTGCCTAATTTTTCTTGTTGTTTTTCTGCTACAATCATGAGTATTTCATTGATATGACTCTACTACAAATTCAATTTGTTCTGAAAATAAAGAGTCCGAGCTCTTGATGGTGCAGACAAAATAAATACCAGGTGAAAATATATATATATATTTTTTAAGTGCCAATGGACCCAGAAGGGTTAATGTGTAAAAATTACCAAAAGTCAGCCAGAGCCTGCATAAACGGAGCATAGGTCTGCCTTGGTCTGCTTACTTCCGCT
>OMNZ01119409.1:0-12411 GCA_900303255.1 Lesueurigobius sanzi
AGTAAATGGTAAATGGTCACATTTATATAGCGCTTTTCTACCTGCTTTAGGCACTCAAAGCGCTTTACATCAAGGAACCACTCACCCATTCACACTTTCATACATACACCAATGTACGCAGACACTGGAGGCAAGGTGGGTGAAGTGTCTTGCCCAAGGACACAACGACAGTGTGCGCCTGCGGGGATCGAACCGCTAACCCTCCGATTACAAGACGACCCGCTCTACTACTTGCGCCACTGTCGCCCCCTGATGGACATGTGGACAGTCTTTGGATGCCGATACTGAGGTCGCAGTGGAGTCATTTTTTCCTTTCCAGGTCTTCCTTGTTTGTGTGTTTTTTTTCTCAGGTATACGCAAATAAAAACAATTATAAAAAAAAAAAAAGACTACTATTATGACAAAAAAAACGTTTATGGTTGAACTCTTTCAACGTGATCAACTTTAATGGTTGAAATTTTGCAGCAGCTTCATTTTGTGTTTTATCTCCTTTCATGTTGTCATCAATGGACACATTCAAAAGATATTCACTCTGCCATTCATTTTAATGAGCAGCAAGTGTCTGTTTTTAGATGTCTTATTTAGATCTCGGAAAGAAAGTTTATTGTTTGTGTTTAATGGATCCCCGATATCTGTCAAGGGCCTGACAGCGACTCTTCGTGGGGTCCTTTCTACAGCAGGCAAAAAACTAATTACAGCAACGTTTACGCCAGTGGATCTCAAATGACTAGTGTCGAGACCCACCAGAAATCTATAGTGCCAAGTTGCAACCTAAATAAACTGCATTTAGTATATAAATAATATAAACTACTGCATTGTCCTATAAAGTTATAGTTGAATGAACATTAAATAATTGGTAAAGCTCAATTTATGATCAAAATAACTCATTCTAACAGACTCAGAAATGTTGTTGTGGATTTTTAGCTAAATCTTTCAAATGTTTCCCAAGAAAGGGTTGTGCCGCACTAAAAATATCTATAATATAATAATATCTCTGTAATTTCTGGGTGAATAGAAAAAAGGTGGACAAAAATGGTGGCAACGTTCAAAACCATGTGATGTTGTTGGTTTATAGAAAGAACTTTAAGCTAGAGCTGTGTGATGTTTCCCCTCTTTGATTCGATTTTTTGCCCCATTTAAAACAAAATAACTGCTCCCTGTAAATATTTCCAAAATATATATTTATTTTGAGATAAAGTGCATCAACAAACCTTGAACAATTGAAACAACACATTGGAATTAAACAACTATTTCAACTTGTTGTCACTGCAACAACACAAATAACCCACTAAACCTCACATTACGGAGATCCTACAGCGGACAGTACAGCACAAAATGAGTGACGATTGCAAAATGTGCACATGGAAAATACACTGTATGGGATAGGAGAGTATTTTTTTAAATCAATTTTCTGAAAAAACAAATCAATTTAACTTGCCAACTTGATTTTTTGCCCAGCCCAATTCACCTTATTCAGGAAGTTGCAATGGGGGTGGCCATCTTGAATTCATGGTGAAACTGCAGGTCTGATTTGAGCTGATATTGGCTTTGATTTCTTTAATAGGTGGAACGTGTAACATTTACAACAAACTGCTGTGTAAATATATCCATCAGCTTTGGTCCTCACAGACAATTAGCGCATTAAAGTGACAACAAAAAGTAAGTATATATCGCAAAAAAATAATTTTAGGTGACTTTTCTCATGTCGTCCTTCTACCGAAACTAATCCTGAGCCACACAAACTTATTTACTTTGAGCTTTTTTGTGAGTTTTTTGTTCATTCCCATTTTATTTTCTTCACTCTCTTACATTGAATTGGAGATAGGGAAGTTATCTTAATTTCAGGAGCAGGACCACACCTCCACGTCCCTTCCGGTCTCCCCTCTATTTAAGCAGCCTGTCTACTCACCTCGTCCTCTCGTATCGTCTCAGTGCCCCGCCCTCCTCACCCTCATTTATTTCATCTTATTCTTTTTCAGATATCGGGGGATACAGGCCCGGGAGCCCGGCCCTCTCAGAAGCCAAATATGCTGCTCATGTTTTACGCCTCGCTTTGTCCTTTTCCTAGTAAATTCTTTCAGCTTCATTCATGTCTGAGGTTGTGGTTCTTGCTAGTGAAAACAATGGAAATCCCAGGTCACAGGAAGCTAATAAAAACAGGAAATACTTTTTACAACAAAAATGGGCGGGGCTGAATAAGGTGAATAGCCAAAAACATAACATTTTATTTATTGTTTATTTGGTTGGGACAGTGCATGTTAATGAACACACATGAGAACCATGCATGTAAACACACCACTCCAGATTGTAGCCTTGGGCTAATTTGCATCCGTTGGCCCACACTCCTACACACAAACACACTCTCATTCATCCTGATCTATTGTATTGTATGTTTTTAGTGGTAGGGGAAACCTATGCAGACACAGGGGGGGGGATGCAAACTCCACACAGAAAGGCCCCGTCCTGGCCCAGGATTGAGCCCAGGACCTTCTAGCTGTGAAGCACAAGCGCTAACCACTGTGCTACCGTGCCGCCCCATGGCAGGTTTGTGGATCCATTAACTACCAAACAATGATCATGACATTTGTTTCTTTTCTGAGATTTCTTCAAAGACCGGTTTCCTTCCTGTGGAATTGCATTGTCCCCTGCTCCATTTGAAATGACGTCATCTTCAAATCCTTCATCGTGAACGCAACCTATACGGTGCTTTTAAGACGAGAGGTTGGCTCGGCCGAAACATTCTACTGAACTTTTGCTGAAGTTCTGGCTCACTCTTTAGCCAAAGCCTAAGTTGATAACAGGCTCATTGGGAACATAATTGAGCCGTCTCAGTGTTTGCCAGAGGATTAGGCTGCATTTGCCTCGTTATTTAGTTATACATAAACCTCATTTGTCGGGGACAGGCTTGAGTAATCTCCCTCATTAAACTTCTGAAAAGCTTCACAAGACACCAAACAACTTTAATTATTGAATAAACTTCTGCACTGCACGAAAATGTCACAATTTTTTTGAGATTTGCGTCATGTTATGTGGAGGTATTGAAGGACTTTGGCACGTATCCGATTGTCCGCCCTTTGTAGTTTAGTGGCAGACACATCTTGGGAAATGTGTGTGAAGAAAATTGAGCCATTACGATGTTCTTTCTCATCTCCCCCTGATTCAACCTGGAAAGTGCTAGACATCTTTGAATAGGATTACCACAACGCTATATGTGACACTCCTGTTTGATTTAGTTATGGATAATGCTGCTTGAGGTCTCCACTCCAGCTCATTTCCAGGATTTTCCAGGATGTTTTAAAGTTACCTCCCTCTCCGCTCACCACTGCACGCAGGCGTAATAAGGTAGTAGAAAACCTATAGTTCTTTGGGTCTGAAGAGTTTTGGGCTTCTCAACTGGTGGGTCAGGAGGCAAAAGAGGGTCGTGGGGAGATTTTCACAAGCTTTTGAGAGATGATGAAGATATCACATTATTTTCCCGTGTTCTGGAGCATTCTCATATTTTAATGATACTAAATTGGGTGTATGCTCGACTGGGCGCAAAACAACTGGAATATTGACACACGATTTCCACACGTTTGTTTTCATGTAACAACAACACAATAAACAAATAGGACCAACAACCCAGGCGTGCACCCTTTTCAGAAGAACAGACTTGCCAAACTGTTCGGAATTGAGATCATAAGGCACGCATTTGTGGTGCTCACTTATTATCTGGTGAGATTATTTCATCATTTACAATTTTGACATGATATGAGATCATTGTGTATAAACGTTAATCTTTTAGGCCTTATTGTAAACCACACTGTACAGAGAGCTGCATTCATATATTTAGAGCTTTGAGAAACTTGGTAATCAGGCTTGAAAAGCACAAAACAAGTGTAAGCCATTGTTATTATTGCAATATGGGTGATATACTGGTGGTCCTACCAGTGTTCATTTTGGCAGCAAATTTTAATTTAGTTTTAGTCAAGATTTAGTCTGAAAAATCTTGTTAGTTTTAGTCTAATTTTAGTCAACAAAAATGCCACGTGAATTTAGTCGACTAAATTTGAAATAGTAATATAATATAATACTCTCTTCTGCTTTTCTTCCACGTGAAAAAACATAAATATATGAAGCCAGACAGTTCCTTTGAAAGTGAATTTAAATGATATGAGGCTCTTTCAAACTGAAGTCATTGAAGTTTGGATCATTTTAGCCACTTCTTTTGAAGTTTGAAGTTTAGTTTATTTAAAGGACAATGTGCAGTTACATTAAAAAGATGGCTGCACCAGATTTAGCACAATGCTACTTTCCATCCGTAGTCCCCAACAATACAATCATTAAACATATATATATTTCATTTTTATTTAGTCTTTTTTAGTCGACAAAAATATGTGAGACATACATGCCGGAGGTTCAAATGAGATTTTAGTCATAGTTTTAGTCTCTTGAACTAACTTTAATTTAGTTTTAGTCTAATTTTAGTCACAAAAATAATACTGTAACTAAAATTATGACTAAATATTTTATTCGACGAAATTAACACTGGATCCTACATGACTCTGCAACCTTCAAACTAACGTTTATTTCAGTATTTATATAATTATTATACATATTTTGCATGGGTCCCGCAATCATTCGGCTGTAAGTTTCCATAAATAAGTGGCCGCTCCTCCGATGACAAGCTTTCTACTTTGGTTCATGACCCTTCAGCTTCTATAGCTTTACCTTTCATGGGGTTAACCTTTAGATCCCTTTGCAGTTAGGAACAGGAGCTACAGCCTCCCAGTACAATCTGACCAGCGTCACCCATGCAGCGGCAGAAACAACGGGGGAAGTCACCTTATTCTACTGCACACCACTGACTTTAAATAGAGTCAACAGGTTTTCAATAAACAGCACTTCATAAACCTCACACAATCCTCACTGAAAGTCTCAAACATGAGCCAGCGTAAATATATGAAGCCAGACAGAAAACAGACAATAATAAGAAGCAGTTTCAGACTCTGCAGCACACAGCTCTGTCACAGATATGAATATGCTTTGGTCACAGATATGAATATGCTTTGGTAAATTAAACGCGTGTCTGTCACTCAGTGTCCATGCAGAGATCGGTCATTTTCAGAAACACCTGAGGGGGAACAGCGCAAAGGATTGTGGGATGCCTCTTAGCTCCTTATCGCCGGTGAGGAACCTCCAGAGGTCCCTATGCTAAAGGAGTTATGATAAGAAGCATGCAGGCTCCTTTGCCTAGATCCTTCCTCCCTGAAAGGACTATTCAGACAGCACTCATCATGGCGGACGGTGACACATGACCCCTTATCAGTCTGAGGAATTCTGTTCCAGCCTATATGTTCAGTATCTATAGTTTCTTGCATTTATTAGGATGAAAAGAATCCATTTTAAGTAAATTATATAAATGCAAACTGCTGTGAGTCTTCTTGTGTCATTTGTTGAACAGACTGCACTTTTTCCAAAATAAAGTTCTCTCTTCTGCTGGAAATATAAATGATCTATTTTGTAAAGGCAGAAAGAAGTGTTTTGTAGCTGTTCAGAAGATAAGATAAGATAAGATAGTTTTTATTGATCTCACAATGGAGAAATTTACTTGTCAAATCAGCTCTTAGGACAGGATCACACAGGGGGGTGCAAAAAGTCAGGAAAAGTGTCATCAGAGAAGCAAAACAACAGGTAATAGTAATAATAAAGATAGTCTCTTAGAGTCTCTCTGTAAATAAACTATACAAACATCTCTTATGCACTAAATAGATTAAATTAAATAAAATAAAAAGCTTGTAGCTGTTCAGAACTTCTGTTTTGCAATAGAGTGGATTAAAAGACTTGATTAGATGATGCATTTGCATGAGTGGGTTATAAAATAGGGTGATAGAAAGTCAGAAGCTCACACTAAATATATATATAGGCTGAAATATACGTAAATATAGGCAGGCAACAGGCACAACATTTAATAATGCAGTCAGTAAAGCAAAGGGAGAAGTCATTTTTGCATTTCCCATGACTAGAAGGTGCTACAGGTAAAGTGGCAACCGTGCAGCTGAAAGTGGAGAAATATATTGAAATAAAAGATGCCAGAAATTTCATGTTTTTTAATGTCAATAGGTGGTTATGAAATCTTGTTATGCTTTGTATATCAAGTGATTATAGCAGTGCGCTCTTGACCAAGGTCTAATTACGTGGAGTGGTCTGGGCTGCCTTTGATACTAATAAGAGCCAGGGGAGAGATCAGAGAACACAGCCTGTCGTTGGAGCACCCTCAACGCAGTGCTCCAACATGCTAATCTGCTTTTTTTTATGCACTAAATGATTATTTTGTGATACATGAAAGAACTTTTTGGATCATAGCAGGCAGTGCTGTTTTAGCCAGGCATTAAAAAAACAGTTACATTGAGGGGGAATCGATTCCACATCATTATCATTAACGGAAACAACACTGATAGCCGTGTTAACAAGTTATTCAGTGATTTCATAAAAGGACTCTAGAACTGTACAAAAGGTCCGGATAGTTCTGCACAAGAGGACGCTGGAGTCAGAAATACACCTACGAGGAGGATGAGCATTTTGTGCATGTTGTAGGTTCATGCTGTAAGAACAACAAGAGGGCGTAAACACTGCAAAAAATATGTCTTAATAAGTTGAAATTACTTTAATTTGTATTTGACCTTAGGGTTTTAACTTGCAAAGTCTGACAGTGAACAAGCATTTTACACTTAAAAGATTCGTTATCAAGTTTTCATAATCAAGTTGTTTTCCCTAAGGTTCATGCAAAAATACTTTAATTGTGAGATTTCAGCGTAGTTTGGTCCATAAACATTGTACCTACCATGCTAAAGTAGAAAAATGACCAAACTCACCCTTTCGATGGTTATTTTATGAAATTTTGCCGAGTCGCGGATCAGGAAACAACTCCAACTGTGCCTTTTTAGTCTCTCTCTCGCTGCTCTCACCCGTGTGTCCAGGCATAAATATTGACATATTTGGTATCCACGTGGAGTGGGTAAAGTCCACAACAAGACGCTGTATGTCATGTATAATAATATCCTCTCTGGGACAAGCTAGTGAAGAAAATATGCGGACAACATCTTCTTCATCTAAACTTGAAAGCCAATTTTCAACTAAGCCAGTTTTTTACTTTACTCTTGCATTGAGATCTTCCCTTCTGTAGCACCGGCAGACTCCAAACCTTCCAGTCTTGTACTTAGGTATATTCTGAAAAAAACAACTGAACGACTAAACTAAAAGATATCGAAAATGTTATCTGGCTTTATCCTAGGGCTATGCTCAATATATCGTTTCGGAGCAATTCATGTATCATATCGAGGTACCTGTATCATGATAAGCAAATTATAAATCTGCTTGTTTTACCCCATAGTTTATTCATAACACGCTCGCTAACTACTGCAATTTACAGCAAAAGTTTCAAATTAATATCACTCAATTTTTATTTATTTCCTATTCACCTGTAGTGTCTCGCCTTAATGCTTTGAGATATGAGGAAAAGTCAACAGTCAAAGCGAAGCCCCTCCCCTCTAAAAGTTGCATGTCAATGTACCTTTGCTAATAAAATTGAGAACCTCTTCCATAACAACCAGGTCCCCAAGTAAAAGTTCTGAAGACTAAAAAATAACACAGTTGGATATACAGAAAAGGTTATTGGAGGAGAAACTTCGAAAGACAGCTGTGATGCACATTGGTCGCACGTAAGAAGATATTCACAAAGAGCGTGTCCGAGTCTCTATAGTTTGCCGTGAATGTGCATGACGTGAGCGCTGTGAGCCATGAGAGGAATACAGACAGCGGTCGACCGGTCTGCTGAGGCACACTGCTTTGTTAATGAGGCCGCGAGGAGAGCTTAAGATGTTCTCTGTTGATCTGTCCTCTGGCTGGCTAAATTATCTCAACGCGGGAGTTCAGCGAAAAGCAGCTGTGATGCCAGGAGTGGGACTAATGGCTCCAAAACTAAACACTAATGACAAAGCACAAATGCAGATGTTCAAAAGACAGGTGAAAGTACATTTTGTCCTTTGAAAGTTAGCTATCCTGTGTGTTCAGTCCCCGCACACGCCAGACTGGATGTCCTTATTCCACTGTAGCATTAACCTGCAGGAGGAGCCTCTGCATTTGGTCCCTGGCCTAATCATTTATACATGGATCCTAAAGGCTATGGGAACAAAGTCGTCTGAACAAACTTCTGAAACTGAGCAGTGGGGAATGTTGATGGATAAAAATGTTATAAGATAGATATGACTTTATTGATCACACAATGGAGAAACTCACTTGTTAGTTGTTATTAGATACACTGTTAATTATCAGTGTATATATAAGTGTATAAGTTTAGCATTCTTTCTGAACAAAATACATTTTGAATGAAACTGTTGGTGATTGTTTGTAAGGATCTTTAGGCAATGTTTACAACACAAAATAGTGTTACAAGACAAAATCTGACTCCGGGCTCCACTGAAAACTAGTAAAAAAGTTGACTTTACTTTGGGACTTTGCATATACCCAGTAATCTTTGCATGAAATGTATTATTATTGTGATTGTTATATGAATTGTAGCCTCCTTTGTAATTCTTTTGTGCACTATCATAAGAAATGAAATTATGTGATGGGTCACTCTTAAAATCATAGTACTATAATTTATGTAACAATTGTTAAAACTTCTGTGTAACTGGTTCTTCATTACGGAGTCATCTTCAAATAAAGGCACATGGATCTCCCAATAACTGGAAGGGCCAAGGATTCCACCGTGTGACAGGGTCTTTCGTCAGCGCGGACACGTCGTCGTCCAGTGAGCTACAGTTCCGGAGATAAGATGCAAACAGACCTGCGCTCCTCGACTTTGAGCACATCCTTTGTGACTGTGAGAATGATGAATGAGTGAGAGTGCAATGAGATTAGGAGAGGTCCAAGGAATAAATGAACAGATTAATGGAGTGAGGAGACGGATCAAGCAGAGAAAAATGCTGCCAACAGCAGCACGACTCACAATAAAAAAGTCAGGTTTCTACAAATAGCACAGTCTTTTCTTCTTCTGCTTTTTAACTGTTCAGGCGAGACACGACAGGTGTTTTTCATGCAGTGGTCAATTTTGAAATGTTTATCCAGTTTTGTCCAATATCATGTAAGTGTTAATGTAGAAATAGTCCTTTCAAATTTAGCCTTTATTGTATAATGTTTAGTTGAGTCACATGATATCATTACAAAACCATTCATAAATAATGACATGTTTGGTCCACATCATGCACTTAATCCGACCAACAAGACTCCGTAATCCATTTCTGATCATTTATTTTCAGGGAGAAGTCGGCACCAAAAGATATCATGCACATGAGCAGATGTTACATGACTTTAAAGCCTGATTTCTCATTACACTCTTTCAATCAAATCTCCACTTTCTAGTCTAGTCAATATTAAAGGTTTTTATTCAATATCTAATTCTTTCCTGATTTATTCCATTTTGAACCCCAAAAAAGATTATTTTTTTTATAGATTTAGTCATAAACAACCAGCTTATCCAAAAACTAAACAAGAAACAATCCAAAATCATTGCTAGTAATATATCAACAAAATGAAATCACAGATTTACACCTGGCTCTATCCATTTGTTAATATTTGGACAATTTTGAGCATTTTATGCATTTTTGTTCTCTAAACTTTTCAAGTTATTTTTTCTCATATTTATACCAGTAATGTGCAGAAAAAGTTTGAGCAGGTTCCACAATGCCTTTTGCAGTCATTTCTTTTTAGCTTAAATTTTTATTTCCATTACTTATACTCAATTATCTTTGCAAAATAACATTTATGTGAAGATCACCATTTAACAATACAAATAAGTATGACTTAATAGGTTCTTATACAAAATCATTTTATGGATTTAGTAAATATTGTCGTTTTATATCATAGAAGTTGTAGTATTCCTCTAGAACTCCATGTTTAAATACATTTCCTCTTGCCAGTATATTGTGTTGCATTAACCTTCAAAGTAACTTAAAATTTTATGTACCAAAGCTTTTTGTGTCTTTCAGGACTAATGTGTTTACATTTCACTCTTTGAAATGTGGGAGTTATATGGGCTGTCAGTTTGAAATGAATATATTTTAAGTGGATGTATTAGTCTAACACTCTATGCTATCTGTTCTTGAGATGGATGTTTTAAATAAACCCTGTTTAAATGAATGCTTTCCCTTCTGCACCATTTCACACAAAAGCGTAAGTTTGTGCCTCAGGCTCGACTGTAACTGTCCAGTAAAAGCAGATAATTCAGATTGACCATAGATTAAATCTTGATTCGATTAAAATTTGATTAACTGCACAGCCCTAAGCGGAACTTTCATTATTATGGGAATGTCTGTGTAAGCTCTCAGTTGTACAGGCATCAGAGACAAAAGTTCTTGAGTTGTCATATGTACTGTGTAGTTGAAATACTTCTCGTACAAGAAACGCGTCGCTCATGTCCCTGTAACTTTTATTTCCAGCCAGAAGTGCCTTGGGTCGTGTGTTTTAATTTTTTTCATTTACAATATATATAGAAAGAGATCTCATTTCTGAACAAACTAACTAACTAATTATCCATACACAGAGAGCACTTCTCGGTCTGTAGAAGTTGCAAATAAAGCTGTTCAGTTCAATGCATGATGATGAAGTGGATTTTCCCAACACACTCCTAAATAAAGAACATGTGATTCTATTTTTAATTGGTTTTGAGGAAGGAAATTCCTAGAGTAACAGTGTTCTGGCCATGTCTCCTGACTGGACCCATACTGATCCTCAGCTTCGCACCAAAGTGCAGCATCAAATTGCTCACTTACCTTGTGGAACAAATGGCAGGGCAAACGGGGACATCAACATGCAGACTTATTTGAATTTATGCTTTGCAAATTTCCCAAGACAACGCCACGCAAGAATTTTTACACAAATAGAAGGATTAGCAGTGAAGGACGTGGAATAAATCTTTCAAACCAAAAGAGCAATGTTTCACACCTGCCGGGTTTAGTAGTTCTCTGCTCAGTTCCAGGGGGGAGGTGATAGATTTCTATATGAACACAGAACATCAGCAGCATATGAGTTTCAATCACATGGCTTTTGTTATTATGGCCATCTGGGGGACCACTGACTGAAGCCACTTGTGGACATTCCCTAGAGATGCTACAGGTTCAAACCTGTTCTGGATGTCCTGAAGCACATCCAAAACTTTTGGCCTAAGAACATGTGACAGAGGTAGAGCTACACTTACTGCACACTTTTCCAATCTCAGCATCATGGTTTCGAGTCCCAGCTCCAACAATTAGCTGAAAGTCTGTCCCTGCTCTACACCCCGTTACACCCTCTGCCGTCTTATCCAATAAAGGCTATGGTCAAAAAAAATAATAAAATGTGCAGTGTATTGTATAGACACAAATGCAGAGCACAGCAGAGGTCTGCTGGGTTTATGACTTGCATAACCACTGCATGAAAACATAATCAACAATACACACAATAACTATCCGACATGAAGTGCTAAATATAAACATTGTATCACAGGGCTAGAGGGAACATGAATGTTTTATTATGCGATAGCTGGCCATGTAACTAAATATACTGTATACGGCTGACACCAAGGACTCACTGTGAACATGCTGGGGTAGAAAGAGATAAAATACATGTCCTGCAGCATTAGTTCTAGGAATCCTTCCAAAAGGTTTTTCAACGAGAGCCAAGATCAAAATCTATATAAATATGTTGAAGGGAGCACCAAAGTCTCAAATTTATTTTGACTACAAGTGTTCTTGTACAGTATATGTACCATTTTCTGAAAACATGATTGTACATAGATTAAACTACAACTTGTGGCTAAATTACACGCTATGTGGCGCCAACTAAAGTGCACTTTTACCTAATTAAAATTAAATTACCAAATTTATTCTAGGCTCTAATCTTCCACATAGCCAAATGTCTATAAGAGTTTGTAGAAGGATAAATCAACATTTTAAGAAAGTATGCTCCAGTATCTGTCCTTTCACTTAAGTAAGACAATTGAGTACCTCTTCCCCCACTGCTTAGAGGTGCATTGTGGAATAAAACTTGATATTAGAGCATATTTGACATTTTCTTGACCCATTGGCTGTATGGGTGGTAAGCATGGCGCCTTTACGTTTCATCATAGCGACCTCCAGGATCTGTGTTTTTTTGGGTGACTGGTATGTTTTCACTGCTTTGCCATGGAGACGGTTCGTCAGCAGAGAAAACCGACCAGAAACCTGGAGCGTCATAAAGGCTGCTGTGATGAAAAGTATAGGTACCATGTAAGCACCCACACAGCCACTGGGTCACTTAAAGGTCAAATACGCACAAATATCAGGAATTTATTTTTCACTTAAAAAGTTGCATAGTGCCCCCTTTGACCTCTTAAGTCCGAGAGTCCCCAAAAAT
>OMNZ01119421.1:0-13099 GCA_900303255.1 Lesueurigobius sanzi
AAGAAAAAAATATACACTTTTAAAAAAAATAGATTGTCTCTAAAAGTGGCAAGTCCCCAAAAACAGGGACCTTAGGCCTTAAAAGGTTAAAATATCTCTATCAAGGTTTCAAGGTGAACTTTTGAGCACAAAATAAAAATTAAATCTGGCTCTATCCATTATTCTGTCGTTGAAAATGTTGGCAATTTTGGCCATTTTTACATAAGATTAAAATAAACAAGGATTGTCTCTAAAAGTGGCAAGTCCCCAAAAATGGGGACGTTAGGGCTTAAGAGGTTAAAGCACAAGTGCATGTGGTTTTTAGGTTTGGGGCATTCTGAACCCTCATAAAGAATCTAAAAATGAGTACAATTTTCTTGAAATATGTAAATACACCGCAAAGAGTAATATCTTAGTTAGTTAAAATGAAATGACAATGTCATTCAACTCGCCAAGTAAAACAAATCTGCCAATGGAAGTATTTTTGTGCTTGAAACAAGAAAATGTGTCTTATGATGAGCAAAATGAGATTTGTTGTCTAATTTTAAGAGCAAAATGTGTTTTCTTGTTTCAAGTGCAACAATGCTTATTATATTATATATATATTATATTGGTGCATTGTTTTACTTGGCAAGTCAAAATGACTGAAATTAAGGTAAAATATTATTAATTCCAGTCATTTAAACTAACTAAGACATCACTTTTTGCAGTGTATGTTCTTCCAATGGAACAAGTATTTGTGCAGTTAAGATAAGAAAAAAAAACCAAATCATTACACTTAAAAGAAAATAAATGAACATTCATTTTTTGAAGTTGAACACTTTCTTATTTTAAGAGCAAAAATAGTTGTTCCATAGACCCATATCATGTGACGTATGCAAACTAAATTAGGTGTATGTGTGCGCAGACTGGACACAAAACTACTGGAATACTGTATTGTACTAGTATTGACACGCAGTTGACACGCGATTGTGTTGTTTTTCGTATAAAAACAACACAATGCCATCATGTCACGTTTTTGATCGCACAAATAGTAAGTTCCAACAACCCAGGACTTAGTTGGTCGCAGGTGAGCACCTTCAGAAGAATAGACAAGACTTGCTTCAAACGAGACAAAATCTTATATCTGATAAGATTATATTGTATTTCCAAAGAATTGGTGTTTGACATGACATGATAATTGTGTATTAACGTTAATCTTTTAGGCCTTATCGTAAACCACCCTGGTACAGAGAGCTGCATTCATATATTTAGGGTTTTGAGAAACTTGGGATAAGGCTTGAAAAGCACAATACAAGATAGATTTATCTTGCATACTAGTGGTGCAGGTCCTACATGACTCTGCACCCCTCCAAACTATAATTCCAGTATTTATATTATTATTATACATATGTTGCATGGGTCCCGCAATCATTCATTCAATCAATCAATCAATCAATCAAAGTTTATTTATAAAGCGCTTTTCATACAAAGATGCAACTCAAAGTGCTTTACAGATTAAAAACACATTAAAAACAGAAACATCAATTTACACACCCAACTCCCGCCCCCCACATATATTTACATGTGCATTCACCTCAGTGTTCAGACACCCATCCAAACACACACACGCGCGTGTTAGTTAAAATATAATATTGTGTGTAATATAAGTAGTATAAGTGCATAAGTCAGTAAGTCAGGCTGAGTACAGATGAATCATTCACCTGTACCTAAAGTGAGTTTCCTTAAATAAGCAGAGGCGTCCTCAGGTGACAAGCTTTCTACCTATTTGGTGATGTCACCGAATGTGAGGGTGTGTCTTCACTCAATTGTGCGGCCACTCCCTCAGGTCACCAGATGTTCTGAGTTCATAATCACACCAGGTGTCCTGGTTTTCCAATTACTCCTCTACAAATATAGGAGATATAGTCGCTGGTCCTTTACTTCTTGAGAAAGGCTTGTTTGGAGCTGATAGAAACTACCAATTTGTTTTAAATGATTTAGATTTTAGAATCAAGAATTAATGTTGTGGGAGAAGTGTTTTTTGTTTTTCTCTTGAAGCTTTCTATACACTTTGAATTGTCTAGCCTTGACAGCGGTTCATCATTGCCATATTCAAGCGTAACCAATGTAAACAACTGATAACTAATATGAATAACTGATATGTGATATTGGAAGCACTTGGTTTCTGCAGTGTCTCATGTTTGTCAACTTTGAAACCCGTCTATTGGCAGATAATTTACATACTGGCTCAAATCAAGGGCAAATGTATTTATTTCAAGAATATTTAACTCATATTTTATTTATTTTCACAGTTTTATTGTAACAACACATTGAATCGGCTGAAGAAATAGCTAGTGCTGCCTACAGACGCAGCAGTGTTTGAGGAGTAGAATAAAACAACAAATCTGAATGTGGCCTGCTTTGCTTACACGTGCAGACTTCAGTTTGTTGATGCGAGTAACTAATGCTGCTGTGTGTATTGGCAAGACACCACCAACAATGACCACTGCCATCACCGCAAACGAAAAGACGACATGAATAGATACAAAGACAAATCACTGTGTCTGAAGACTCTGAAAACTAGTATTGTGTAGCTGCTGATGCCATTGTGTTGCACATGTAGGTTCCCTCAGCGCAAAGCGATCCCCGTCAGTCGTGTAGCGAGGTGCCATTGTGTTGCATGGGGCAGGTAGCTCCAGTGCGCCTCTGTGCCTGAATGGGCCGCACTGTGTGAGCGTTGACACTAAGCCGACCTGACACGAACAAATAATGTCTGCTCCCGTTATCTTCTGCCCCCCCACGGCCCGCAGCAACCTTTTAAAGGGCCAAACGCTTATTAAAACACATGCAGAGACAGATATGTGCACAGAGTTTGAGATCAGATGAGGAATGTTGGGGCTTCGGTTGTAGAGTTTTCTCAATCAAACAAGACTCGCTGTAGATTTTCTCTGAGTGAGATCCTATAAATTAGATGCAGAGAACTTGCGTCTGGATGTAATTCTGTGTAAGGCCCTGAGATGAGCATTGCTGTCTACACTGTGGAGTGGGAAATTACCTCCTCCACTGTAAATGTTTGAAACAAAAGCCAGCACATGGATGTAAACATGAGTGTAATGTGGGCTAATGGAATAGCAGCCATGCTAGCCGTGTGGCTGGGTTTTTGGAGCCAGCTCACAAGCAGTATTTAGAATATAGAACAATAATAGCAAAAGGAAAAACAAAATAAGATGATGTAGCACGTTGAGGTAAGAATGACAAGGCTGTGTCCAATAATGACTTAAAGAAGAGCAGAAAAGTCACAATAGAATAGGAGACAAGAACTTCCAAAGCCAGTCCACACTTTCTGAAAGCTTCAGGAAGAAGAAAATACAATTATGGTTTGTTTCCACGTACCCTACTCTACACTGCTGTACTCTACCCTACCTGCCTTTGAAGTGTTTCAATCAGCCCACTTTACTGCTAACTTGTACTTTTTTAGTACCTGCTTGGCCCTGGTCCTAACCAGGCCAAGCAGGTACTTAGCCTGACCAGCCAGCCACTCTGCTTTCTTTCACGTCTTTGTAAAGAATAGGAAAAGCGTGTATAGGTTATCTGGCCAGGCTAACAGGTACTGTCTTTATGAACATAAACATATACAGTACAGCACACAGCAAAGCCATATTCATGGCTACAGTACCAGACTCTACAAAGTAATGGAAACAAAACCAAGCCAAGTAGAGTAGAGCAGAATAAGGCCGGGTAAAGTGGGGTAGGTGGAAACGAGCCATTATAGTCCTTGAAGGTAGTCTGTGGTATAGACTCCTATTATGTACATGGAGCTGTCTCACCCAAAGGCAAAGCCACTTTACACACATTTGACCTACATTATAAGAGCCACTTTGTGCACAAATGTAGTGAAAAAATGAATGAGTGAGACACAGTATTTACAGCAGTAATAGGCTAGTAGCATCTGAAGTCTACTCAAAAACTAGAATTTGAATATCAACCAATCAATCCATTTTATGCTTATAGCACTTTTTAAAGCATCCATGGGTGACCAAGTGCATCTCAGCAGTATCAAACTATAGTGCGTTGTGTAAAATGTAGTGAATAAAAATGAGTCTTTAAACATGATTTTTAAAAGCTCAATAGATTGTGCTGTGATGTGGAGGGGCACACAGTTCCACAGTTTGGAGCAGCCAATGAGAAAGCCCTGTCCCCTCTGCTCACAAGCCTGGAGCAGCAGGCCTAAGCTGCACAGGAGAGCAGAGCAACACAATCATCACAATCTGAAGAGGATGTGTGAGCTAATGAACACCGTACTAGGGACAAATAAAAAAAGATCAACCAGACAATTGCTGACGCGAGAAAACAAGCGACATGAAGATCTTAAGAATATAAACTAGACATAAACGTGTCACTAGTCCATAGTGCTTAGTGTACTTCAGAAATATGGACTATCAAGACAGCAAGATAACAAGGTCAAGTTAGATGCATTTCAAAATGGTATGCTCAAAAGGATAACTGGTGTATTAGAAAAGACTCTCAGGACTAAGGCAGGAATACTTCTCTGAGTGTCATCACAAAAATAAGAAGAGAAGGTGTACAGTAGGTTATATTAGAATAGAAATTCAAAGGAAACTGGACAGTGGACAATGGAAGCAGAGGATGAAGAAAGTTGAGGAAGACACTAAAGACAAAAAAATCTTAAGAAATCAGCTGATCACAACCTAATTTACGCATCAGTGACCAGCAAAATGAGCTGATAAAATGGACAGGTCATGTTTTGGGGTCAGAAATAGACACTTATTTGGCTATTTGCAACACACCACAAACCTCATCACTTTATTTTGGTGGCTTTATTTATTTATTGTATTCAGCAATGGGCCTATACATTCAAACCTGTTGTTCATTTGGGCACAATACTGTTATGTGATCATTATCAGCCCCAATCAAAGTCTTCGAAGGACCAACCGTTTCACACAGCACGCAACTGCAGGTTAAGCCACATAAGAGGAAGACCATTTCCACTCATGGCAGACTGACAGATTGATAACGATTGGCTTGAAGAACGTAACCCATAACTTCCACTCCCACCCACTCTCCTTCTCCATCGTGACCATCACCCCATTCACAAAATTAAAGGGGTCTTGACTGAAGATGGCCATTTGGTCCATGTTGCCTCCCTGTCATCTCATCTCGGCCGCCTCCGTCAACCTGCTGCAGCTCAGCAACGACCAACACCACAAGCCTGTTGCCTGGAAACTGCTACCGAGGGGATACTTCTTTTGTCTCACCTCCTTCCTCCTCGTCTTTCCCCCCCTCTCATAATCCCTTTTTTTTGTTCTTGCTGCCATCATTCCCTCATAGGAGTTTTTTTTTTTCTTTTCTTTCTCAGTCCTCACCTACTATTTCCTGTTTGCAGCAAAGGCATTTTCATACTTTTGAAATGTTCTGAATAGCATCCATTCTTATTAGCATTATTTTATGTGTTATTTTTATGGCTACGTGGGTAAACGTTATGTTAGACGGACTGCTGCTTAAAGGATTTCAACCAATATAAAAAATATTATCAACATATCATCATGTTTAGGGCTGGGTACCTTTCATGTTTTTTCGATACTAGTACTTTAACGATGCTTGGTTTACGATACCGATACCTGAACGATACCTTTTTCGATACCTAGACTAAATTATTGGTCATCTACACAAAAAAAGTAAATATCTAGAAGGTTAAATGACCCAAATTCATCTTATTTATCTAAATTTGAGCTGTTTTAGTGGCTCATTTGACCTCATTCTAACCACTTGTTTTGACTTGCTTCAATAGATTTCTACTTAGTTGCTTTTTTATTTAAATTGATTTACCAATGGGGTCAGAAAATTGGTCTTTGGGCAGTTTTATTTCCCTAATTCAAGTGAGATTACCTTAGAATCAGTAAAAAATGTCATGAAATAAACCAAATAATCTAGATGACAGTAGTAAATGTGCCTAATCTGGTCAAAACTGCTCTAAACAAGACTAAGATTCTCAAATCGAGTCATTTATCCTCGTGCTTGATTTTAGTTTTGTTGTAGAACCATAAAACAGAACAATAATGATCATTTATTCTATAAAATACTGTTTCTTTTTGTGTTTTTATCATTTATTTGAGCTGAAACACCTGAGCCCTTTCTTTAGTGCAGTCTCAGACCCACCAGGAAGAGACATTTGCTTTCTAAAGATAAATATTTTTTTCGGTACCAATTTATTTTTCGATACCTGTAGTACCTTCACTATTTTTTCGATACCGTACTGGTATCGTTTAACGGTACCCAGCCCTAATCATGTTCAATATTAAGAAAATGTTTCTCTCGTAGACCAACTGTAAGCAGCTGTTGTTTAGAGTATTCAAAGTCTTATACTGGGCAATATGTAACATGATTATTAGAATACTATAGTGTTCATGTTCATGGGTGTTTTATTGGTGAAAAATACCCAGAAAACATATGTCTCTTTCCTGTGTGGTAAAAACATACACACTCATATTGTTCTTGCTTTGTTTAGGCTTATAGAGTTTGATAAAACATTTACACTAGCGTCTCTCCATCCTTCTCTGTGTTGACATCCTCCTCAGATGTGAATTCTCCCGTCTCCAGCCTGACATTTCACCATTACTCAGTTTTGCCACTGGCATTTTAGGGTTCAGAGATAACGCTCGGTCAGCCCAATGTGATCCTCCCTCCGCCTTTCTCCTGGGACTGTGTCTGTCTGTGCGATAAGACATTGTATGTTTGGAAAATCATTAATAATTATACAATTGGTCACTGGAGACACAATCAACTTTGATCAAATATTCTAAAGCAGGAAACTACAGCTTGATATTATTTATAGACTATGCTCTGTCTTGTTTCTGGTGATGCACTCTCCGGTTGCAAGGAAAATTTAGATGTATATAATAATAATTGTGATAAAGAAGAAGAAGAAGAAGAAGAAGAAGAAGAAGAAGAAGAAGAAGAAGAAGAAGAAGAAGAAGAAGAAGAAGAAGAAGAAGAAGAAGAACAAGAACAAGAAGAACAAGAAGAAGAACAAGAACAAGAACAAGAACAAGAAGAAGAAGAAGAACAAGAACAAGAAGAAGAAGAACAAGAAGAACAAGAAGAAGAAATTAGAAGTGGAAGTGACATAGAGCAAATTCATTTGATAATTTTATATTATTAAATTATATAATATTACCAAAAACCTAAGGGACTAAGAACAAAGCAGTGTAGAAGAGGCGTAGCACAGTGGCACAGCGTTTTATCAATCAAAATTGTGGCATTTACACTGGAAACAGCGGTGTCTGGCGACATCTGGAGTTCAACTTCGTGCTCTACAAGAAACTCTAAAATAGACAATCACCGCCTGGTTACTTTTTAGGACATGCCTCACTCCACATTTGTGGCATCATTAGAGCCTCTTTATTGAACCTTTACATTCATCATGTTCGTGATTATTGTGCTACTAAACCATATAAGCACAGCTTAGTAATGGTTAGTTGTAAAAAGATTGTTTTTAAAGTGGACACTGCTTTATTGAAGCCATGATCTGATTCAGCACCAAGGACAGCTCCTCTGGCTGCAGTGCAAAGCCTTTCCTCTCAAAAGAGCATGTGTTGTTGGCAATTGTTCATTTATAGTCCATTTGTGGCAACGGACTAGAACTACGGGTAACGATATGTGGACAACACGTTAACGTTGTACTCTCAACCTCGACACATGGGGGCGCCATAGACCACTCTTTTCTAGAGCTGATTTTGTTTGGACAAACCACCAGGGGCACCATTGACCACAAAAACCACTAGCAACACCTTGAGGTTCCGAATGTCCTCTGCATGAATGCTCAGACAATAGAAGCCTAACAGTCATGGGTTTCGTTTCCCAACAGTAACAATTAGCAGTTCCCTACACCTTTGGTTTTGTGTCTGCGCGAGCGTGTGTGTGTGTGTGTGTGTGTGTGTGTGTGTGTGTGTGTGTGTGTGTATTGTGTACTTTTGTATTGGGCCTGCCTAGTCCACAGAACAAAAGAAGCAGCACACAGCACATTTAACCACGACACCGCAGTTTATTACTTTATATAACATATATACAAGATTTGCAGAAAACTGCAAAATAAAACATGCTGCAAAGCAGTACATTAAAATATAACATATATTATAACAGAGAGACAACACTTGCTGAAAATAGCAAAATAAAATGAGCTCATCTCATCAGAGATACAGCAGAGACTCACAGAGTCTACGGTGCATCTGCCGGACTCAGGCAGATATAAATAATACTGACCCTTAGGGTCTTACAGGGCGGGTGCAGGGCCCCTTCACTCAGTCCTCCGTGAGAACTGAATACACGACGGAAACATACATGCGGAGTTTGAAATAATTACGACTGTCTAACTTTGTCAACTTAAACCGGACAAGAGACGCGCGCATATGCGAGTATATAATACTCAATACTGGAACATGAACATTCTTCATCAAAGACCGGAGTCACTTTTAGTCCGTATTTACAGCTTTTTCCAACACGTTTATCAGGCTTCAAAGGCTTTACCATGGCCTCCACATGAGCGCGGGCACGGCCTGCTGCGGCTGCGCGCTCCCAGGGGCCACAGACTGGGCCGGGGGTCTGGAGCTCAAGCTGGACTTGAGGCTCTGGAGCCGCTGCTGGATCTGAGGCAGGGTCCTCGAGCTCTGGGCGCAGCAGTTCAGGCACGTGGGAGTGAGACTCGCGGACATGGACTGTTGCACGAAGTCACTGACGCGCTGGCACGCGCTCTGGTTCAGGCTGGTTCTGGGCAGCAGAGAGGTCACGCGCTGGAGACAGGCTTTGTAACCATCTTTGTAGCTTTCTGTTGGATCTGGAAAGATTCAAAAGATAACGTTATTTAAGAAAATATTTTAGCTAAAATCTCGAGATTAAAATACAGCGTATTTGTTAAAATCGTTAAAGAGAAGCAGTGGACTTACTTTTGGAGCTGACAGGAGGCATCTCGCTGAGAAATCTCACAGTCATCTCCAGAATATCTGCCTTTTCCAGCTTTGAATATCGCGTTTTCTGGAAGGACAAAAATAGATGCATTGGTCAAAATATGGTTCTTGTTTATCTTGGGAAATTGCGGAAACGGGACATTTAAAACATTAAAAAAAAATGTAATTTCTGACTTACATCTCTGCCTGTGAGAGGGAGGATGAGGTCTTTCAGATGGTTGAGGCTCTCGTTGATCCGAGCGCGCCTTCTTTTCTCCATCAAAGGCTTCAGAGTCTGCCCAAAAAGAAACATCGGTTAGATTCCGTCTACACACAACCAAAAGCTCAGAAACAAGTACAGATGATCGGAGTCCATCGTATGGCTAAAACGTACCTTTCTTAGTTCCAAAGCTTTTCTTTTGGTGCGTGGCTCAAAGGCCAGCATCACGTCGCAGCTCATATTTGGAGACATAGTATTGTATGTTTCTTGTCGGAGGTGTGGTCAGTAGAGGAAGAGGTGAAGATGTGTCTGTAACGGCCAGAGCTCGCGGTTTATATCCTGGTCTTTGGCGTCGGTCCCGTGCGTCATGGCTACGCCCCCAAGCCAACTTAAAACGATCTGAACCAGCCACAAAATTCATGGAAACAACACAAAGGCATTATATTAAGAAGAAAAATAACCATCTGTCGACTTTTTAAACCACGAGTCCCAATTTGGTGCCCGCTGCATCCACGCAAATAATAATCTGCAGTTCAAGACGCACGCGTAAAGTTGGACACTCACAGTCAGTAAACAACAAAACAAACATTCGTTGAGGCATGTTTCAATAATGTATCTGTTAAATAAAACGAATTAATGCTGTGTTGCAGTTTATTCATGGCGTTTCCCTACGCCTTAGCATCGTATTACATGTTATCTGTGCGTAATGGAGCGATGGGTACTGGGCACGCAAACAGTTTTGATCGATTTGATGGTATTTTTGTTTTTCACGGTGTGCATGCGCTGACATGTTTTTACTTCGAGATTTGTTTGACTTTTTTTTCAGAAAGCTGAGTAACATTTAGTACAAATGCTTTGGATTTATGAATGAAAGGAGCTGCAGTACCCCAATTGACCGATAGGAGTCAGACATGGTTCTTGGAGAGCTTGGATCAGAACCAGTCAGAGTTTAAAACACAGACCCAAGCCACGCTTTTCTCGACATCTGCTTCACGGCGATAACAATAGTTTTGCATATGAAATGTTGTGCAGTTTGTTGCCCAGGGGATTGTCCCGGTGGGTGGAGTGTTACAGTTGGCTTCTGTGGCGTCAATAAGATGGAATTGCTGAAATTTCATTGTTTTCTTTCATAAGCTTTATATCTATTTAATAAAGGAAAGAAATAATCTAAGAATTTAAAATAACATCTTTACTATGCATCACTCATGACTATATACACATATACACTATATACTATATACAATATGCCTCAAAACGGTTTGTCCTTCGTTGAAATGGAAATGCTGACCCTTTGTAACATGTCTTTGTCTTGGACAAGTACAATGTCCGTGTTTTAAACCAAAATGAAAATGAAATTTAGTCATATGGGCTGTTTGGTATAAGGTACATTTTCTGTAGCTTTTGCTAACATTAAAAATGTGTAGCCTGTGCCTAAACCGATGTCCATGCGTGGAACAATGCATCTTCACCAATAAATATACCTTAACAGGTGTATTATTATGGGATATGAAAGGAAGGGCGTGAAATTCTAAAGTCTTTCTAATTATTTGTATAAATTTAAGATTTGAATTCAATTGCAGAACCCAAAACCACGGATCATCAAATGCCGCAGCACCCTGAGGTCCCCGAGGAACCACGCGAGCAGCACGCGCCACGGGGACCAGATGGCTGTCTGTTACTGACCCCCTCCTCCTCGCTGCGCTCGCGCCCGCTCCACCACTGGACCTGTGCACGTCACCGGAGCGCAGCGTCTACTCAACCTTCACGTATAGACACAAGGAAGAAATACACACTTTTCAAACGGAGCAAACACACACAGACTTTGCGCGGCGTTGGCTTGGCTTTACTTTAAGTGCCCGGCTGTAGCCTCAGACATTCTCATGTTTCAAACATACACACACCGTCTAATTTGGCTTGACTCTTACGTGAAGCGTCCAAGCTCTCATCAGTTGTTGTTTATCAATTTTAGATGTGTTGACAAAGCCCAATCTGCTGCTTGTGCGTGATATGACGTGAGCGTGCGTTGCTTCTGGACAATAACAACAGCATTCAACCATACGATTCGGTTTACCATGATTATATTATATTATATTATATTATATTATATTATGGTGTATAACAGAAGTAGACACATTGTCCCACTTTTGGTTGCACTGCATTTGCTTTGTCCCTCGTCCTTTTTAGATAATGTCCCACTTTTTAAATAAAGTTACCGTAGACTCATTAAATGCGTTGAGTCCTTAAACGCCACTGAAAACAATTATAGATGTTTCAAGCTGAATCTAAATGTCTTGATCTTTTATGTCATAATTGATTTACAAAATTCGAAATGTATGGGCCAAAAGCATGTTCAGCTGCATGTTCGGATGGATTGTTCTTAAGCTTGCCCATTTTGTCAGATGTCTTAATTGTATTCAATTTCTCTGCTTGATCTAATATTTATATTTTAAATGCATATATATCTGTTGTATGTGAGGCATGTTGTTCTATGATATTCAAGTGAACAATCAAGGAAAGAACAATTAAAACAACCTTTAAAAAGGTTGTTGCAAACGCTCTGTACTTTTGCTGAAATGTGTATGATTGACATTGAAACGGGACTAAAATGTGAAGGACAACAGTCTAAAAGGTGAAGGTTCTTTGTAAGCTGGCGCGTATGTTGAGGGGCACACTTGCTGCACGCGCTCCTGTGTCCCGCGGGACGGCCGGGTGATGGGTGGGGGTCTACTTTGTCCATATATTTTTGCTCTACGGTTAGAGATCTCTTTTGTCTTTTGGGGTAAATTGGGCGTCGGCAAACCATCTGTGCGGGCCGGATAACAGCCAGCCTTTGTCTCGCATCTTCTGACACTTCATGGGAATTAGAAGTCACGCGGCTCCGGATTGGGATGGAGCTTGGACAAACGAAATGGGTCCACGTGTGACTTTTGTTCAGCAGTTTGTTATCAGCTCTCAGTGAGCTTTGGTCATGTTGAATTCGTGAAGCAACGAATTATAATATAAACCAATACACCACCAAGTAAAGTAACTATAGGGTAGACGGTAAACATTTAGCATTACAGTTTCCCAGACGCGTTGACACAGATCAGAATTGATATTTTCTATATTTGTACAACAGTTCATACAAACCGCAAAACACAATGTCTTGATTTCAAAACCAAGCAGCCTGCTCAAAAGTGAGTCCATCAAAAGTGGCATTTCTCTCAGTGAAAATATCAGTGTCAGAATATGAACACAATAGAGCAGCGTTTCCAACGTCACCATCAATATGGTTCAACTGGTGTCGGCTTATTCTCCTGCAGAAACGGAGTAACGTGTGATTATAAAGCCATTTACTGACAACATTTTACATTTGACTATTTTCAGTCTCAGCTCCTGCTGAAGCAGTGAAATACCACAGACTCATCTCTGTCATTCTCCCTGAAGCAGAAACACCACCAGGTCAGGACTGTAGATGACTGTTGTTTTATAGCCGATTGTACTGCACTTTTTATTTAGTTAATACACACACAAACTGTATTTAGTTTACGTCACAGTGACTGTGGATGTGGTATATTCGAGTGGCACTGGGACAACTGCCGGAGCAGAGGGCAGTGCAGTCTGAAAACCTTCTCCACATTCTGCTTTCTACAATCACCTCATTAGCTACTCGTTATACTTTGTTCTGTATATTTGTCCAATGTATTTATAACAGTTTTCATTCAGACTTGCCAGGAGTGTGGAAATACCATGATATTTTACGACAATAGGTTTAACCATTTTGATGACTATGTCTAAAACAATGAAGCAATATCTACATGTTTTTATGAGACTAACGAGTTAATTGAAAGCAAGTGTAAATGCGACAGAAAATTGCACAAAATCATTTGAATCTATCTACCTAAGCATTTGCTATCTGCAAAAAGCAACAAGAAAATGACCTTGTGATAAAAAAAAATAATAATAATATTAATAATTT
>OMNZ01119424.1:0-24918 GCA_900303255.1 Lesueurigobius sanzi
AATACATTAAAATACGTGTTCAGAATACTCATTTAGAGTAACTGTATTCAGGTACAAATACTCTCTCATTTGAGGGTATTTTGAATACAGTTACTTTTCAAATACCAAAGGAATACAGAGAGAAAGAGAGGAAGGAGAGAGACAGAGAGAGAGAGAGAGAGAGAGAGAGAGAGAGAGAGAGAGAGAGAGAGAGAGAGGAAGGAAAGGGGGAGAGAGAGAAAAAAAAGAGAGAGGAAGGAGAGAGAAAAAAAAGAAGAAAGGGAGAGAGAGAGAAAGAAAGAAAGAAGAGAGACAGAGGAAGGAGAGAGGGAGAGAGAGAGATAGAAGGAGGAGGGAGAAAGAAGAGAGAGAGAGAGGAAGGAGAGAGAGAGGAAGGAAGTAAAGGGGGAGAGAGGAAGGTGAGAGAGAAAAATAAGAGAGAGGAAGGCGAGAGGGAGAAGGAGAGAGGAACGAGAGAGAGAGGAAGAAGAGAGGAAGAAGAGAGGAAGAAGAGAGGAAGGAGAGAGAGAGAACGAAAGAAGAGAGAAAGAAGAGACAGACAACAGTTTGTGTAAAAGTGTTGCTACATATTTTTAATCTTTCACCAAAAATATAATGCAAATCAAGGTGAAAGTATTCTAAGTATTCAGAATACAGTACACTGATTGGGCAAAGTAACTGAATACATTACATACATAGTATTCAGTATTCTGTAACTGAACACAATTTGAAAGTATTCTCCCCAACACTGGTAGCAGGAGATGCAGGATTTTAAACTTGATGTTAAGCAGCTACGGTGCTCCCACATGAAAAGCAATGGGACAGACCACAAACAGCTGTTCCGAGGGTATAAAGGTTCATCTACAGACTCAGACTTTATATGTTTTAATTACAGATCATTTCATTCATGCCTGATGCATTTGGGTAATGTGTTATTCTGGTTTCAACATGGCTTACACAGTATAATTTAGTGAAATTTAGATCACTTTTAGACTCTTTTTAGAGTCTGTTTAGTCCCGATTTGACCTTGATCTCTTCCTGTAAGGGCTAATATTGCTTGAGTAGGTTTTTGGTATGAAAAGTTTTGAGAACCAGCAGTCTCATGCCTTCTCAAAATACTCCAAACTCAGCAGTCAGTCCCTTGTGAGCGCTATGGACAGAATGCACAGGCAGAGAACAAAGACGAAGGAGTTTTTGGAAACCGACTGAAGTTTTTCTTTGAAACAGACTTTTGTGATTTGATCAGAACAAATGGATCTGCCTCCACGAACTGTTTCTCAGGTTTAGACAGTCTCGTCTCCTTCACAGTCTCGTCTCCTTCACACACTCGTCCACGCAGCAGATGTCCACTCTCCCCATGGACAGACCTGACGGTAATCTCACTTTTGTTAAACTTTTCAAACTAACAACAGGGATTTGCTTTGGAGAAATATAGCCAGGAACGTAACTTTTATCCATCCATCTAGGGCTGCAAGATGAATCGATATTGAAACGACATTGCAATTTTAAATACTGCAATTACCTAACCCCAAAGGCCCCTTAGCCCTTCTGCCTTGCATCTCCAAGGTTTCATGTAGCTGAAATGTATAAAAGCAGTTTTAGAAGTATATTTCAATGACAACATAAAATAATATTGGTAACCGCGATGAAAAGAAGGCACGATGAGTTGGTATTTTTTCCCCCCTTAATTTGCATCATCATTTATCAGTTCAACTACAGCAGATAATTACTGTGTAAATATTGTGAATTTTGTCTCGAAGGAAATTGTGAGACGAAATTTCCATATCATCCCATGCTTAGACAATACTGAATTGAATAAAAAATATTAAAATTGCAAATCGAATCACAATTTCTGTCCGAAAAATCTCAATTAGTTTTTTTTGTTGTCAAAATCGTGCAGCCCTTCATCCATCTTCTTCCACTTATCCGTTGCCGGGTCGCAGAAGCAGCAGTCTAAGCTGCCCGGATCACACTGCACAAGTCCCTTATGGCTCCTCCAGCAGGTGGTGGGTCCAGGGAGGACGGCCCCACGACGCTCCTTCACCTCTGGGCGACGTAAAAGGCCTTGGTGGTCTCTCATTACAAGGGGCTGCTGAACCGCTCTTGGTAGGACCTGTTTGCCCTGGGAGACCCTATCAGGAGCATAATGCCCCAGACACAGAGCTCCTAGGTTCATTCGGGTGCTCAAACCCTTCCACCACGACAAGGTGGCGGTTTGAGGAAGGTATATAACTTTTAATCTGATTTCCTCATTATAATTCAATAGAATGTAAAGCTGTAGCATTATCTGAGCTTAGAGTTTCAAGCAATTTATAAAAGGATGCATAGGTTTAAGTGAACAGCAATATGGAGAATAAAGTATAAATGATTCATGTGTTTCAGTAAAACATTGAAGAAAAGTAAACGATGTGATCTTATCTGAGATAAATTGCTTCAAAAGTGCATTAATTACGATTTGCCTTGAAATAAGATTGCCAATGAAACAAGCATTAATTCACTTATATAAAAAGAAATGAAGTTGTACACTTAAAATAAAACAAATTTAAAAACATCTCGAAATGAGCCACAAAAAGGCATTGGCAAGAAAACCATTGTTCCATGGGAATAAGCTAGTCCAAATCCACTGAAAATCAGCATAATTACTGGTAAGCACTTTTAAGTCATTTCCATGTCTCAGCCAATACTTTTTCCAGTGTAATTTATTCTGTGTTTCTAGTTTATTGTGGATCCCATTAGCTTCCACTGCATGGTTGCTGGTCTTGCCAAGCTCCCACATAAAATGGCAACAAAAAGTTTACACAAACATCATTCATAATACAATGACTGTACAGCAGTGACAATAACAGCACACATGTCTTAAACCTATCACATGTGTTCCCTCATAGAGTATTGGGGGGGTTTATAGTAGTTTTTTTAAAAATACATGTAAATTGGATGCATCCCTCAAGTCCTTTGGCAATTTATTCCACAGTATCTTTTGAAGTAAATTAGTTCCAGGCCGATTAATGACCGAAACGGCTCTACAAGCACTCAGCAGAATGCAATATTTTCAAACAGTGAAACTGGTTTACCAGTCAGAATTATTATTCTTTCATGAATACAAATGGATTATAGTAGTTGCCTCCAACCGTTTTGACCCCGTGAGCTACTTTTGCGTACCTAAAATGTCAGAGAGCTACTTATGCTTCAAAAACCACCTGTAATCTTAATAGGCTTATAGAATCCAAAATGACAGCAGTTTCCGCTTTCTACTTTGCTATATTCACCTAAATGGTTGTTCAGAATAAAAAAAACTGCATCTATATATATATTTTTTTTATTAGAAATGTAGAAAGCCTTTGGTGAGCTACTGGCAGCTACTGGGAACCGGTAGCTCCCAAGCTACTGGTTGAAGATCCCTGGGTTATAGTAAAAGGTAATGCATTTCCTTCATATTAGTAGAGTCAGGGCATTTCAGCCATATGTATTTCATAGAATATGAATGAGAACACAAACCTTTATTTCACTCATGGTTAGTGGTTGCGTGAAGCCATTTATTGTCAAAGAACCTGTTTGTTTGCACTTTTCCAACTTTTGAAGTGAGTTTTTCTTTGCTCCTGAACAGTTTTCCTGGCAGTTGTTGAAGGTCATGTAAACGTTAGATCAGGGACATTTGAGTAGTTTCTGTTTCATTATGATTTCAAAAGAGTAAACTCAGTTTTTTGATAATAAATGGCTTAGCAAAACCACTAACCATGAGTGGAAAAAAGATTGTGTTATCATCCATATTCTATGAAAAATGGTTAAAAGGGTATGTAAACTTTTGTCCACAACTGTAAATAAATGATTCTTTGTTTGGTTGGTTTATTTGGTTGGGACAGTGCGGCTAATTTCCATCCGTTGTCCCACATTCGCACTCAAACTCACTCTCATTCATCCTGGCCTATTGTACATGTTTTTAGTGGTAGGGGAAACCGGAGCACCCGGAGGAAACCTACGCAGACACGGGGAGAACATGCAAACTCCACACAGAATGGCCGCACGGGCCGGGAATCAAACCCGGGACCTTCTTGCTGTGAGGCAAAAGCGCACTCTGCCACCGTGCAGCTGGTAAAGTTTCTTCAACCTGCACACACTTCTTCTTCAGCATCTAGAGTGAGCGCATGCACATGGAACAAGACTTACTTACTGTATGTCCAATCAGGAGGTGAGGGAGATAGATTGGTTATATTCAAAACGTCTCTGTTTCCTCATTTGGCAATCTTACAGATTTTAATAAAACTTTAACATACACTCTCTTAGGCATTCCAAAACCACAGGCTTCCTGAATATATACAGTCCTTTCTTAGTCATGTTTGGTCATTGTTTTGTATTTAATTCACTCAAATAATATCTCTTATGGCCTAACCAGGGGGGGGCGCCCCCCAGGTTGGGAACCACTGTCTTAGGCAAAGAATATTCAGTCTTCAGAGGAGTTAACCTCTAAGTCCCTCCTCTCTTGGACATCTTAGCCTATTCATACTTAATATGAGGCTGTCTAAGGTTGTCAACAGCCTTAGAACTTAGCCCAGGGGTGAGACAAAAGAGAGGTAACGAGCCATATTAAGTCCATCTTTGGAGTAAGATTGAAACGTCCTCCACTTCAAGTACAGAGTATAGATGAAGACTGAAGAATCTTTGCCTACGATGGACAACTCCTGGACGAGTGAGAACCTACACAAATGGTTTAACATACACTTTTCATTTCTTACTGTTTATATGTGAAAGCTTTCAATCGTACAGGAGTTTTCCATCACTGACAGTTGTTTTTAAGTCATCATCTTTACCGAGTTGTTATGAATTGACAAAGTTTTGCCTCGTCTTCGTCTTGTTAAATGGCCTAGTTGAGAGTAAACTAGGTAGATCCACTGGTGAGTCTAACTCCTCTTCACCTCTTCACACAGGCATAAAAGTCCAGCAATAAACAGTTGGGCAGCTTTTTAAACTTTTCCGCTACTGCAAAATCTGTCCGAATTTACATATGAAATAGGCTATATTTAGCTTTAGAATGACAAAACCTCATTTCCAAGGCAATCAGAGCTGCAAGTGAGGAAGGGAGAAAATGGTGGCATCATTGGGAGAGCTCATTGGCACTGTAAACTAGTACAATGCAATGGAATTTCAATTTTAACTTTCACTTTTAGCTAATTCCTGGAAATCCTGCGTTCAGATGAGAGGCATTTACACTTTACACACTTTTTTGCCATGTACAACTACTGTAGTAACGTGATTTAGGTGGTACCGTTAGTGGATTTAAGTGCCATTGCTGTAGAAGCTCACGAATGATTTCAGACCAAATATTAATCTCTACAGCGGAGGGAGCAACGCAAAACCATTTAAACAGGATTAATCAGTGAGAAATATGCTTTGTAATGTGCACAATGCAAACGGCCCTGACAGCAGCGGTTTCTCTGATAGAGCTGGGAGAGCGGTATCGACCGGAGCAAGGGCGCGTTTCATTTTAATCACAGCAAATCACACTGACAGCCATCTCAAATAATGCATAATAACTAAACCAACCGTGAGTAACTGTGGAGGCTGCCAGCTTGTTCTGCACCTCGGCAAAGTCAAATGCAAAACAAGAGCGCCATACAGTCATCTTTACACGTCAAGTGGTGATGAAGGGGTCTTTTTCTCCTTCGGTAAGGCCTATTGTACTCTAGTTTCTTGCCTGGAGCGGTAGTAGCTCTGAGTCATGGTTCAGTCACCTGTTTTTTTGCGATAGATGTTAGATCAAAAGTCCAACAGGAAAAAAGAATCCTGATATTAAGCTCAAGTGTATAGACTGAATTATGCACGGATCTGATCCTTAGATCAGGGGTCGCCAACCTTTTTTAGCCAGGGAGCTACATTTGCGTAAGAAAAATGGCAGCGAGCTACTAATACTTCAAAGAAATACGTGTAACTAGTACTCTAGGACTGCCGAGATGATTATTCAACGCAATAAAAGAGTTTTTTTTAAACTTATTTTAACTTTAAACTTCTGTTTAAATATACTTAAATACTTATATACTTAAATATACTGCTATATTTGGAGATATTTTACTCAGAACAACAAAATTGCATCTAAAATGTGACCCATCAAGCGTATGTAGAAATGTGGAACACCTTTGGCGAGCTACTTGGAAAGGGCTCCTTAGCTACTGGTTGGAGATCCTTGCCTTAGATCATTATAGAATCACACAATTGTACAAAGTCTATGAAGTTTTCCCATACTTCTTTGCAAATCAGCTTCTATGGCCAAAAGCTGAATGTAGAAGAGACATCAACTACATACAGTATGTGTTTTAATCTCTTTGATGTGGCCAGAGCTGCTCAAGTAAAGTATACCAACGATTTTGAGGATTTGTTGTACTTTACTTGAGTACTAAAGGTTAAAAAAAACCTGGAAATAACTTTGCAAACAGATCTGGGATTGGTCAGCATTAGGATCAACAAAATGAAGTGCCCAAATAATGAGATCAGCTGATTATGTGAACATCCAGAATGGCCAGGTTATTCTTCCCTGATGGCGCGGGCATATTCCAACAAAGGTCGTTTTTCTCCAGGTGAGAGGAGCCTGTAGAACAAAGAGGGGTGGGACCTACGGGTAAACCCCTCAATCTGAATATCCTACACTTAAACTACAGAGCACAGATGACGACTGAAGAATCTTTTCCTTTGATGGACAACTCCTGCATGACTGAGAACTTACACATATTTCACACAATGTCAGGATTATTTGGGGTCACATTGTGAAAGAGTGGTTCAGGAGCATGAGGCATCATTTTCACATATGGATTAACCACCAAAGAGTCCAGATCTTAACTCCACTGAGAATCGTCAGGATGTGCTAGAGATGCCTTTGCGCATCATCAATACAAGATCTCAGTAAAAAATGTATGCCACCCTGGATGGAAATAAATCTATGAACATTGTAGAAGCTTATTGAAACAATGCCATAACAAATGTGTACTAAAATCCTACGTGCGGGTTTTGGCCTGGTGGTGTATTTTTGTTGAGAAAGTATTACTTTTACTTCACTACATGTCTTTCTCCTCCACATTCGCATGAAGACACCAAAGAGTTAAAACTAGCTGACTATTTTGTCCCATTTAAAACTCTTATGACTCAGTAGGGGCCGTTGCGCAATTGAACAGGCAATGCCACCGGCTCACCACAAGGAAGTAGGTTTGTCCCTGTCTTGTTGCTGTACAGGCGAGGAATTTTTGCGCAATCTTTATGTTTTGAAGTGTTTTCTCACGTGCGAAACGAGTAGCACGTGCAAAACTGGATCAGCAGCAGAGTTATTGTGCCATTTTTTACTCATAGTATTCTATCAATTGTATATCAGATGTGGGGCTCTAATGCAGCGAGAAAGTTTATCTCAAATAATAAATTAGGTGCAACATGCCCACAAAAGGCTACATACTATTTTCTTAATTGCACTTGCTATTTTTCACCCCTCGTGATAAAGAAAAAGCAAAAACACAAATACTGCAGCACATAAGCCTTGAAAACATGGCTAAACAACCCCATATAGAATACTCTTGTGTGAAAAACGTCAGCATCGCTGTGTTTGGCTCTTTGTATCAGGCAGGGACGGGTGTTTTGATTATGTTTCCGGTTCATCAGGGGACACCGCAAATCAAGCACCATTGAAATTTGAAGTCTTTTTACCTGTGCAGGAGTAGTCGTCGATGCGGATGTAGCCGGTGTGGCAGATGCACATGAAGGAGCCTGGAGTGTTCACACACATCGTGTTCTCTCGACAGTAATGCTTCCCCTCCGCGCACTCGTCAATATCTGCGGAACAAGATGACAGTCACAGGTAAGTTAAAATAGTATAGGATAGAACTACTTTAGCCTGGCGAAACTACTTTTTCTTCACAGAACGAAGGAGCGTCTGGAACCTTCCTCGGAGCAAATGTGATCCTGATTTTAGAACAGTTCAATCACAGTTGTTTATTTGTAGCACAGCACTCAAATGCAGATGGAGATATTCCTTCGCAAAGATTCCCATATCATTTAGTGATGGGAAGGGAATTTTATTTGTATGGCGCTTTTCATATGACACAAGTCGCACCCAAAGCGCTTCACACATGAAAGGGAGGGGGGGCTTCATTCACTCCATGCTGATGGGATTCATGGCTCTTTCTTTACAGGAAGTAGAATCATTGGGACCATTCAAAAGGCTGGCTCTTTTTTAGTACGCCACCTACACAATATTATCCAAGATCTGATAGCTGTCAGGCACCTTTTGATTCAAATGATCCACAATTACATTAGGAGTGATTTCACATAATTTCTTGGTACATTAACCTATGAAGATGGAATTTATTACAAGGAATTAGGTTGGTGAAGTCTATATATAGTGAAAATTTCATGGAAAAAGTCTTATAATTTCTATACAATCTTTTATAATTTCATATAATTTTGAAGCTATTACAGTTTATTGAACATCAACCAGTTTGGTTACGGCAGCCATCTTGTTTCTACAGGGGGAAAAAAAACCCTCTGTCATGTTTTGTTTATTTTTAAAGCTATGGGGGCAAGACTTCCCATGATGTAATATAATATCAAAATAGATTTACAGTGCAAATTTCATGAGAGAATCTTGAAACATATTGAAGATAGTTCTGTTTTTCGACAGAATGTGGTACATACTGTAGCTGAAAAATGAGCCATTTCAGTTACATTCACTGTCCTATAATGTTTTATAAACTACACATTCTGTTGGAGTGCTGATTCTTGAGTTTGTTCAGGGTTAATTGATGCGAAATTGAACAAAAAAAAAAGATCCAACCCACTTTACAATTAAGATCTGTTCTGAACCATTCAAAAGAGATGTTGGGTCTTGAACGTCATCACACAACTTTGGTAACTTCATCACTTTTGATCAAAATTTATCACCCCTCACACAACCGACCTGTGCCCAAAGCCTCCAAACAACCCAGTGGTATAAACTTGTTTTATACTCTTTCTACTCAAACTTAAGCTAAATGTGATGCCATCAGACACCCTGGCTTTACCAAGTGAAAGCAGGACATCATTTACAAACTTTCTGATGTAAAACTGAACTTTGTGACTCTTCCCTGGACCAAGCAGCCAATGAAAGTGTAGTAAAAGCTTATTTTGGTTGACCTCCGGAGCGTGTTCTGTCCCAGTCGGTTGGATCCTACAGCAGGGAGAGCCGAGCAGCCATTTGTCTTCATCAGGCTCTGACAGGCCAAAATACTGGGACTCCATGAGCGCCGGAGACTAAAGCACCGCATCTACAATCTATTAGAAGTTAAGCACTCGGCACAGAGAGGAGCGCGGTATTTCACTTCTTTTATTGTATCTCGCTGACCTTTGAATCTTACAGTGTAGGTGTAGTTGGACAGTTTCCATGGCGCTACATAACGGTTCGTCACAACATCGAGTAATCCAGGTCTATTTTAGTGACAGCAAAACTGAATTCATAACCTTTCTACTATACTGTGTTTCTGTCACAGTTAACATCATTATAGTCAAAGTTACATTTTTCAAGACTAAACCTAAATGACAGGTAGTTAATGAGAGTAAAACTATGACTAAAATCTCCAGATACCTTCATTGACAAAAACAGACTGAATAGCAATGAAAAGGGACTGGATATAATTATGTGAAATTGAGAGAATCATCATTTAAATTCACTGGCAACACTGCAAAAAGTAAATATAAGCATATTTACCCTTGAAGTATTTTTTCACCTAAAATAAGGGAGAAAAATCTAGACTGAAATTTAAAAGAATGGTTTGACTAAATCTTGATTAAAACGTTTTTGTCAAAGACTAAATTAAAAAAATGTTGTCAAAATTAACACTGTCAAAACTGCTTTGGCCTGTCCATTTAACAGACAAACCTTTGCAATAATAAGGGATGCTTAAAACATCAGTCTAGCTGTAGCAGCATTACAGTAAGGTACGGTCAACATTATCCTTTGTATCCTTTGAAATTTTGTTTGTGTATTTGTTTGTGTATTTGATACCCTGGGTGCATCTGGTGGCCATTGTCCCTTATTTGTTTGAAAATTTTGCACTTTATATGTCGCTGCTAAATATTGTACTGTAACTTTGTATTGCACCTTATACTAACAATTTGGACATTTTTAGATTTAGATTTTTAGATTTGCTGCTAAATGTTAATTGTATTGTAATCTGTATATTGTGAATTGACTATGTTGGCAACTTGCACTTTTTGAACTGTATCTTGATATGTATGTACAGTATAATGATTGTATTGTTGGGGACTACGGATGGAAAGTAGCTTGGTGCTAAATCTGGTGCAGCCATCTTTTTAATGTAACTGCACATTGTCCTTTAAATAAACTAAAAAAAAAAAACATCCTTTAATGCTGCTGAGGCCGCAAACTCCACACAGAAAGGCCCATATGGTCTGGGAATCGAACACAGGACCTTCTTGCAGTGAGACGAAAGCGATACCCACTCAGCCACTGTGCCGCCACGCCGCAAGCTCTCAATTACCCAAGAATTACAAACGTAGCTATCTGGCCTGGGTTTTTAAGAGTTAAGGATGTTTCTCGCGGTATTTGTGAGTACAAAAACATATGGGAATCCATCTTGTACTGCTCCAGTCTCACTGTTTTGCATTGTGGTTTAGGATAGGATATCTAGGTGCTACTAACGCAAGAAGTGCAGAGCCGCAGCAAAATAAAACATGGCAGTGCCAGAAGTTCGGATGCATAGCTGCCGCAATCAAATCTGTTTCAGCAGAAGTCACAATTTAATTTTTAAAAGAACAAAAGTGAGAGGAACGGATGTGATGGGAGCAATCCCGGATTGACATTGTGGAGAACTACTCCGAGTGGAAAGGAAAGGGAAAAAAAGAGCATCTTTATTGTGCCCGTAGGGAAATTTGTCCTCTGCATTTAACCCATCCTTTGATGCTGCTGGGGCAATCCGTCAAGGAGCAGTGGGCGACCACAGGGCAGCACCCGGGGACCAATCTCCAGATGTGGAGCCAGGTTCATGGTCAGAATCACCTGGCAGGAGGATTAACCTAATGGGCAAGTTTTGGGTTGAAGGGGGAAACTGGAGCACCTGGAGGAAACCCATCCAGACACGGGAGAAACATGCAAACTCCACACAGAAAGGCCCCGTCCTGGCCTGGGATCGAACCCAGGACCTTCTTGCTGTGAAGCACAAACGCTAACCATTGTACTACCGTGCTGACCTAGCTCTTGCCAGGTTAGACGTTTTCGTTCTCATCTGAGAAACGTCTTCAGTTTCTTCAGAGCATAACTTTCTCACTCTTCACCAGGTCAACCTAAAGAGACAAGACTAACCTAACAAGCAAGATTGGTATTGAAATATGAAAAACAATAATCACAATCTGGAATGTTCCTGTTGAAATTGCTCAGAAAGTCTCAAAACTTAGCTAAACAACAAAGCAGTATTAAATATCATTTTTAAAAGTCTGATTTTTGTATTAAGTATGTAGCAGTACATTTCACAGTTGGCATGCTGCTAATAAGCAGCGAAAAAAGTGTTGGTTGTAGCAGGCAAATGTCCACTCACAAATTGGTCCGATCCACAAACACCGTGAATTTTTGTGACTGAAAATTCCAATCTCACAACAACTCATCTTGCAGCGCACAGTAACTACACAGATAAGGAGTCTTTCCCAAAGACACAACAGCACCCATGTAACAACACAACTTCAATAAAACTCTTCAGCATTTTACCTCATTTGAACTCAGTTATTTATATCATATTTTCCAAAGTTCCCCGTCATCCTCCAGACTTCCCCATGTCGATATGAGCACTTGCTGAACCATATGGAGCCTTATGTCTGACAGTTTCTTCTCTGGCTCCTTCCCAATAACACCAGGCTTCACAAACGTAATGTATCGGATGCGCCTTTGTTTTTCGCGTCTTGCCGTCTGCCTTTACTAAATTGGCCTCCACATTAACCGTTACCACAGCAACAAGAGTTATTTCGGGCTTTTTCAAAAACGCCGTGACACGACTGTGCCAGAGTAAACAAAATAATCTTGATGATGTGATGCAACCGGATGCAATTGAGAATAATAAGGAAAAGGAACAGACCCGGATGTGAGACTTGTTACTGTGGATGGTTGAGGTCAAATACAGGCGAGCTTTGACTGACAAGCACCAATTTAGAAAACATTGGCACCAGTCAGCCAATTTACTTTTTATTTTTAGCATTTTATTTTCCCGGTAGAAGGAATAAGAACAGGGAAAGTAGACTGTAAAAGTTTATAAAGTTATCTGAGGAAATAAATGTCTAGTCCAGAGTGTTTCTTTCTTCCTGCCTAAAAATGTTTGTTTTTCAAGTATAGGAGAGACCGGGGCAATGGATCCTTGTGCATAAGGGTGAATACTTGTGGGAGTCGGAGGTTGGGTGGGCAAGGGGGAGTTTCTTTGCGTATATGAGGGTATACTTGTGGGGGTTGAGAGGGTGAAGGGTAATGATTATTTGTGTACATGGGTGAATACTTGGAGTCGGAGGTTGGATGCGTGAAGGGGAATGATTCTTTGTGTAAACAGGTGAATTCTTGTGGAGGTCGGGGGATCGGGTGGGCAAGGGGGAGTTTCTTTGCGTATGTGAGGGTATACTTGTGGGGTTGAGAGGGGGAAGGGAATTTATTTTTTGAGTATATGGGTAAATAGTAGTTGTTGGGTGGTTGGGAGGGTGAAGGGTAATGAATCCTTGTGTATGGGTGAATACTTGCGGGAATCGGGGGGTTGAGTGGGTGAAGGGGAATGATTGTAAGCTGTACAAAGGCGCTTTGTGTTTCCTTCACTGAAAAGGACACCAAACACCGCCAGAAGTCGCTTGCAAACCACAGCCTGACTTAAAATGCATAGAGTAACCATTTATCTTTATAACAGCGGACACTAATAATAATGAAAGCCGCGCCGTTGTGTTTAATGAACGTGCAAACCTTGTTCCGATGGCTGGCTCTGGTCAAACGCAGTCACATGCCCCGCGAGTCCTTGACATTACCAATTCATTATTCCCCGCATTCATCTGCCGTATAAGAGCACAGAAACGTTCACCTCTCAAACTGCTCTGTGCCAGATGCTTTTGCAAACAGCACTTGATATTGAATTTCAATAGAAGCGCATTGGCATTCATTGGGCTCGCATCGCGTGTCCTTGGGTAGAGCAACACCAAACGCCGGGCGCACAACTCTGGTATTCGCATTTGTATAGGCTTCCTTTCTCTTCCCCCCCCCCTTCTTCTTCTCCTCCACGTCAATACTCCCGTCAGCTGCTATAGAAAAGCCAAGTAGATAAATGAAAAAAAGGGAGACAATCATTGAGGAGCCCATTGAAGCGCATGTGTCCTTCAGTAAATGAATAGAGGCTAATTAAAGAAACTGGCTTTGAGAGAGCCAGGTGAAACAGAGATTGGAGATTGGAGCAAGGGCAAACGACAGGGCGGGAGCAGAGCAGGCCACACAAAAGTTTGACTTGGGCGGTTATAGTACTGTATGTACAGAAACATGCAGATAGATACTAATTTATAAGAAAATTAAGTAATCTAAATATAAAACTTATGTACACAAATTAAGAAATATATTGCTCTGCAAAGGTACCCACACACTAGAGGAGTTTTAATCTTTTGAGACTAAAGATCTGTGCACAGACCACACACACATGAGGAGTCCCACCACAGATCATGTCATTAGAGAAGGTTTTTATTGAGCCACGCCCCCTCAGACTAAAAATCTGTGTGTCCAGCTTTAGATAGATAGTAATGATGTCAACGAGATCTATTGTCCCCCCAAAATTTGCTTGAAATTCATTACTTGGAGATGCTATATGAAGAGAAAAGCTCACTTTCTGTTTGTTTCCAAAGGGAACTACTTACTGTACATTAAAATTGTGGTCCACAGTCATTCCTAACTTCCCTAATGCATTCCTCACATTCCAATTGTTCATAGGGATGACTATAGAAGCACATTTCATGCCTTACAACAGCTAAAGCTAAGGGCTTTAGTATCTTTTACATTGATTAAAATATATATATATATATACAGTATATGTTTGTTTTTAGAGCACTCCACGGCCTGGTTCCTTTACATTTGACAGAGATCTTAACTGTACATCGCCCCAGCAGAGCTCTCCGGTCCTCTGATCAAATGGTTTTGGACGTGCCCAGGTCCCGGTACAAACAGTGGGGCGATCGCTCTTTTGCTGACGCCGCTCCCCCAAACTGTGGAACAGCCTGCCCCTCAGTCTGCGTGTTCTCACTGACCTGTCCCTTTTTAAGTCCAGGTTAAAGACCCATCTGTTCAGACTGGCTTTTAACACCGAGGACTAGAACATTACCGCTTTTCGGGTGGTAGTGATTTCTGTGTTTTAATTGTTTTATCTTTCGGTGAAGGACTTTGGTCTTCTTGTGTTGTTGTAAAGAGCTATACAAATATTTTTTTCATTTGATTTGATCTGTGCTACTTGTGGAGTCCCGAGTTCTATCCGGGATCTGGTTGGCCCTTTCTGTGTGTAGTTTGTATGTTCCCTGTTCTAGTTTGTATGTTCCCTGTTCTTGTATAGGTTGCCTCCTGGTGCACCGGTTTTCACATCTAAACATGCACAATAGGTTACTCCTCCAGCAGGTGATTCTGACCATTAGCCGGGTCGACATCTTGACATGGGTCCCCGGGCACTGCACTGACAAATGGGGGCAATGAAGTGCACCCATAGATCGTACAAACAGAGCAAGTAGGATTAGCTTGTCCTCTGTGAAGCCCTTTAGTATGGGACGGGCACCAGAAGTTATTACTCCTATGGACTTGACGATAAAACTTCTTTGCATCATATTAAGTCATCGTATGACACCAGACTTGTCATTCTTTCCCCCGCCTAACACGTGCGTCAAGGTTCTATTTTAAAATGTATTTGAAATGGACTTCATAGACTTTATATGGGAGCAGCTCCAAAAATACCCCTCAACCTCTGGCATTATTGAGCTTCTTTTAGCCCGCGCTAAACGCTACGAGGAAAGCCACGCCTCCTCCACTGTTTCCATAATCTATGAGTGAACCTAATCCTTATTTCCAGGTGTACAGTCGTTAAAATTAGTTCATAATATGGTGCCCTAACCCAGTATGGTATCGAAAAAATAATTAAGGTAGTACCAGTATCGGAAATTTGTCTGCCTGGTGGGGGTCTGAGACAGTACTAAAGAAAGTGACTTGGGTGTTTCAGCTCAAATAAATGATAAAAACTAAAATAATCAGTATTTTACTGAATAAATGGCCAATATTGTTCTGTTTTATGGTTCTACAACAAAACTAAAAATCAAGCATGAGTATAAATGACTTGATTTGAGAATATTAGTCTTGTTTAGAGCAGTTTTGACTAGATTTTACTTACTACTGTCATCTACATTATTTGTCTTTTGACAATTTTTACTGATTCTAAGCTTGAATTAGGAAAGTAAAACTGCCAAAAAGACAAAAGTCAAAAACATGGTACAACAGGTAGAACTAGAAGAACTCAACTCCACAAAACAGCTCAAATTTAGATAAATAAGATGAATTTAGGTAATTTAAACCTAAAAATGTACTTTTTTGTGTAGATAATAATTTAGTATAGGTATCGAAAAAAGTACAGTATTGTTCAGGTATTGGTATCGTAAACCAAGTATCGTTAATGTACTAGCATCGGGAAAATGCACAATCCACTGCAAACAGCGATAAATCTTTGCACATTAGATTTATTATTATTTATTATTAATCTTTGGACTAAGATCGAAACGTCTGACACTTCAACTACACAGTACAGATGAAGACTGAAGAATCTTTGCCTACGATGGATAACTCCTGTACGACTGACAACCTACACAGGCGGTTTCACAAATGTTTGTGAACGGCACATTGAGTCATTGGTTGGTTGCTATTAGATTTGTGGATTTAACCTCTTAAGACCTAGAGTCCCCGAAAATGGGGACTTTTTTTTCAGATACAGTTACTGACCTACGTGTTTGCAAATTAGTGACAGCTGATGTGGGATTATCCATTTCTGTTGTTATTTCCTAAACCACAGGGAGGAAAAAGGTCTTTTTGCAGAAAAATGTGTGTGTTTTTTTCAGGCGGAAATTCATTCAAACCTATGGCAACCTCATTTTATTGTCAAACAACATCATTTATAATTATTTCACTTCCATCGTCATCCCAAAGCTCTACCAAATGTGTGGACACCAAGATTAGCCATGTACACCTATGATGTAAAGACATGATTTTTGTAGAAAAAGGCCTAGGGCTTAAGAGGTTAAAAACATTGTGTTCATACAGACCAGTTGATGCAAAGAAAAGTTTAACATTTTTTGATCCAAATTATAATCCCCACGCTCCAAACTGTTACGGGAAAAACGTTATTCCCTATTGCTAGAAGCTGTGGCCATGGTGCGTGTGTGGGCCCATACTCTCACACGGCTCAGACCATTCGTGTCGCTCTGAATGTCAGCAGGCTAATTGGCACTGACTGAAGAGCGCAGCCCGGTGGAAAACCCAATCACTTTCTGTGTAAGCCGCAATGTCTCTCTAAGCTCCCCACCTGCTCCAATCTCTCGCACACACACACACACGCACTTACGCACTCTGTTTACACGCCCGTGACCTCTGAACCCTGCGAAATGTCACCCCAAACAGACGCGCCGCCATCACAGCGCCTGGACACACCGCGCTACAGTGTAAATAACAGAGTCGGCGCGGCTCCAGAGATATCCGCAAATGCCACGTGAACTATAGCGCTTTCTGCCTCTTCGCCAAGTGGACACCCGTGTGGGAGACGCGCTAGTCAAGTGGAAGTGAAGTGGGAAGCAACAGGGTTCATACACACAGCAGCAAAGTCTTATTGAATGCTTTTTTCATGCCATTTTAATGCCACAAGCAACAAAAATACTGTGCATATTTCATTTCTTAAGATTGGCAAACATTAAAGAAATGAGAAGGAATGTCAATATTCAAAAGCAAATATGACACTTTTGAGGAGAAGATTTTGTGTGCAATCTCAGCCAAAATAACAGATGAATGTGTGAGACCCTAATGTATTTTTGACCAGCAATGTCATCGTTTTTAGAAAAATGAGATTTAATTCCAGATTTAATCCAATTAAATGCTTTTTATTGGCATTTATGGCCAAGATGATTGTTCACATTATATGATTATATGATGATATGATTATATGATGCCTAAATAAGTGACGTTAATTTTCAATCAATCAGTCAATATACTGTATATTTGTACCTTAAAGTGATAGTCTGGAAGTTATCAAAAATAAGAGATTTGACAGAGATTTGACAAATAACAGATCTAGCTCCTCCCCCTCCCTTCCTGATTGGTCGCCTGTTTTCAAATCACAAATGATTGCCAGCCAGCTCAGGGAAAGTTCTTGTCATTGGTCAAAGTGACGGCCTACAGCAACTTTACATAAAATTCAAGGCCATGTGGTCGATTTTGCACATTTTATAAAATTTGTATTACATTTATTCTTCCAAACTATCACTTTAACAACAGCCAAAAGGAGCACAAGGTGCTTCACAGAGCACAATTAAAAACACTCACTTTTAAAACAAATGGTAACAGTAACAGTATAAGTGTCAAAAGCCTAGCTGTGTTTTAAAGACAGACAGTACAGTGATGGATCGCAGCGCAGGTGGAAGAGCGATCCAGAGCGATCCAGAGCTTTGGTGCATGAACCGAAAAGGCTTGATCACAATAGACCACACCCCCCTTGCTACTTGATCCCGTCAGTGATTCTAAGCAGGGTAGGCCCTGCAGTACTTGGACCAGGAGAAGCCTGGGTGAATGTGCTAGCGTTTGGTGGCTTACAGGAACAATCCCGTACGCTAGCATGGCTTCAACCAGAGCTAGCCAATTAGATCTCCATCAATATTATACACTCTATGGTCAAAACGCAGATGTAAGAACTTGATTCATGGTCACTATCTCTGTAATTACTTGGCCCATATCCACATAAAACATGGTTACTGATTTCATTTTTTTTCATTTATTTACTCAATCGCAAGATGTCCGAGTCTGTGGACCCAGATGAATCCTCAGCATTTGACCAAAATTAAACTAATGGGTACGTAATTGGTTAATTTAGGACAGTTTAATAACGTTTCAACAGACAAGCAGCACAACATAAATGTAATGTTATGTACCTGTATTTTTGATCAGGGATAATAGTAGTTAAATGGTGAATTGTTTCGGCAAAACTAGATAATTTGCTTGACAGGATGAAGGGACGAACTGGAAGACATTGTTATCTAGCGGCTACGAAATTATACTGCACATTATTGACTTTAATAATCATTCTCCAATGTCGTATGTGAGTAATGACTTCATCAAAGACATCCACTTAAGATATAAAGGTACTGTATTGTCTTTGTCGGTCCATTATCTCAAAACAAATCACATTTCAAGGCACTTTTCTCTTTGAGAGGAGTGCATAACTTCGCTTCCACAAATTAGGCGACCACTTTCGTATAAATATCTTTAAACGACGGGAGCAGCTTTGCCAATTAAAATGACTGAGCGCACAGACTCCCATTAGGAACACAGTGCGGGGAACAGGTACCTTTGTCTAAATACCAAACTCCTTCAGTCATCAATCACTGTCGTTCCACTGGAGCCGCGCAACAATGCACGCCGATGCGAGGAGCGCCCTGGAGGATCGGGCTCTGGCGTGTGAGGGACGTGCCTATTGTCCCGTGTATGTTAGTGAGACCTAAGGGAGCAAATACTGGACATTGTTGGTAAATCGAGTCAGAGAGGTCAGGGATGAGATGGTTTGGACATGGACAGAGGGAGAGATGGTGAATATATGGGACGAAGGATGCTGATGCTAGAGCGGAAATTGGCCATTATGGCAAAATACAAGATGGAAAATGTTAATGGGATGGCGCCAAGAGTCATGTCCGCACTGCAGTCTGCACTGCAAAAATGATCCAGAAATATGTTTTCTTTTTCAGTAGAATTGCCCTGGATTTGAGTAGGTATGCAAAATGATCTATAAATAAGCCGCATTTTCTCTAAATAATTACATTTGTCTTTGCTTTGAGAAACTAATTTAAATAAATAATCTTCCAGCGGGGTAAGTTTTTTACTCTTAAATGCACTTCTGTGTTTGTCTTCTTCATTGTTGCACAGCTTTGGTGTAAAACCTGCAATTAAGTTGAGATCCTGGGAAGAATAGCTAATGTTTGGTTTGAGTAGCTAAACAAACAAACAATAAACCTTCAGCACCTGCCACTTCCCCAAAATACCATGGAATCACATACGGCTTGTAAAATACATGGATTGTAATGACAAGATAAGGAAGAAATGATGGAGTTTATTTCCAAAAAGGCTACCGTATTAACACAACGAAGGCGACTCTGGTAAGTTTTAACCAAATGCCTTTTCAGCGCCACATTCAACATTGCGTTTACATGGGGTGTTGAAAATGAAACTTCCCTTTTGAATATGATACATTTCTCAGTAACGCACAAAGAACTTATACCAAAATAGGTCCCTCCTGTCCTTGGAGCTGGATTGACAACAATGCCTCTGGATCGTGGGCTGGGAAGTCTGGGCATTTCAGCTCAGACTGCTGCCTCCGCAATCCGACGCCGGATAAAACCCAAGAAGATGGATGGGTGGGTGGATAACCTACCCTAAATTTGATTATTTTTTATATATAGCTACATAGGCTCACATATAAGGCTTGTGACTCACCCCTCTGTGACAGATAACCTTGTAATTCAAGCCAATCCTCCACTGTTCATTTGTATTTGCATAACAGATTTAATGGCTGCCTATTCCACCATTTCCGCTACTCCTCTATTCAGTTGTTTAGTGTGACATTACGTTCCCCAGTGTTGTGTTTTGTTGTGCAAAAAGAGAACAGAAAATAACAGCTGCAAGGAAGACAAGCTTTCGTTTGATCGGTTATTGAAGAAAAGGTAGAAGTGTCTCCAACTAATAAGGTAGGCTAACGTTAAGCTAACCGCTGCTAATCATTTGTGTCAATGGTAACATTAGTTTGGTCGTATTTTTTCAATTTGTAGGTTCAAAGTCTGTAGAAATTCACTATGTTATCCAGAGCCTCTGTTCTTGTGGATGTCTGTTGTGCCGTAGCCTTTTTTAGACTTGCATACAGATGTATTTTTGTTTATAAATAACAAAGTTGCTGGCAGCTTGGACCCGGAAGCGTAAACAACCAAATTCTTTCATTTTTTGAATCCATACTATGTCTGTTAATAGGTTGCGTTCACTTTATTGAAATCTATTTCAGTAGGAACAGGTGCCAAAACAACCGTATGGGAGATAAAACAGTTTTTTAAAGAAAGTTCCCCCCAAAAATTTACAAATGTTATACTATTTGTATTGTATTAGATATAGTGACTGGATTCACATACCGAGAATATTATCAATAATAAAGTAACAAGCACTAATTACGTGTGAATAGGTCAGATGTTTTTTTTCCCCCCCAACCTTTAGAACCAAGAGACGTGGGACTTGGATGTCAACTCCTCCTACTGGTTTCGCCTTAAGTGACCCACGATCGTGCCAAGTCCCTCATTGCTGACAAAGCTTTTTGGATAAACTTCCTACACTCCAACTACAGTTCAATTACAGATGAAGACCGAAGAATCCTTGCCTACGCTAGAATATTATTCTTATGGCTGAAACTTTCTGGCCAATATCATGCAAATAATTAGACCTTAGTTCATATGCGTTGACAGAGATGACATTGGACTTTGTGACAGTTTTTGTTTTATGTGGATTGGCCAAGGAACTACAGAGAAATCAGCAATAAACTAAGACAAGAAATTAGCATTTTGACACCGCAATTTTGAACTTTAGGCTCTTTAGAATGTTGTGACATCACGTATTGTTTAGTTAGATTATTATTATTGAGCTACGGTGGCAAAGCAATCTCCCTTGTCGATTAATAAAGCTAGTCTAAGTCTGAGTGAGTAGCGCGCTCTGGCTCAGGGCCCGTTTAGACCGGCCTTAGCCCTGGCTCAAGCTGGGCCCCTGCTCGCCTTGGTCAACACCAGCTATGAGCCAGGCAGAAGATGGAGCCCGATATCAGACACACACTGTAACAAACTTTCACTTTAATTGCAAGATAAATTGGAAAACCATGTAGCTCTAATTCCAGCCTATTGCCAAGTCCCAATAGAGACGTCCTGTTCTCGTCCCACACCTGTGTCCCATTAGGCAGCCACAGAGGAGTTGGACTTTGCTGAGAACAACACTTTTAACCAGCACAAACAATACTCTGGGCCTAACTATTGTATCCACCGGCCATTAGAGAACTGGATACCGGGGCGGATTGTTTTGGCAAAACTTGCCTTGCAGCAAACCTAATGGTTCGCGAGACTGGATAGATGAGGAGATGAACGGGAAGGCATCGTTATAATGTGGCAACACAGAGTGGACTTTATTGCTGATAGTGGCAATATTGTATTTTAGGGCTGAAATATCCCGCACTAAACCAATTAGCTTCATTTTGCCATGTGCTGAGCTGCAGTATCGGCTGTAGATTTGGATGCAGTGAAAGAGAGAATGTGATGTGATGAAGATAAAAGAGATGAACGAGATACTATGGAGAGCAGCTAGTCCTAGACCATACATCCTGAGATCCATCTAGAGCAGTGATCGTAATTGAATTCACAAAGCAGATTCATTCATATAATTTACATTCAGCAATTTACATAATGATTAAATTGATTGTAGAAATTTAATGTGAAATATTTGAAAATATTACAACTTTTTAAAGACGTTTCCCAGGTCTATGTGTCAAGAAATTATGCGCATTCCCTCTAGCTCAAATATTTTTTTTCGAAAAGTCAAAATTACTAAAATTAAGATTAAATTAATTTGAGTAATTTTAAATTGCCAAGCAAACAAATCTACCAATGGAAAAAAATAATAATTTAAGTGTTTTTTGTTGTTATATATATAATGTAAAGCATACCACTGTACTGTATACCACGAGTCATGGATTAAAATCCACCAAGTCCCAATTTGGAAAAAAAATGGCAAAGCAAAGGTCCAGAACATATGGAGTCAATTTACGGTTTTGTGGGAATAATATACTTTAATTCTTTGTCTTTATAAAATCAAGCTGTGCTTTGAAAAGAGTGCAATTATATCCCACTATTCATTTTTGCATTTTTAAAATACATTTAAGCCGCTAAAAACGCACCTAATGCCTTTATATTATGTTAGGATTTACACATGTTACCAATACAGACTGTGCTTCTCCTCTTTACTCCACTGTAAAGGTTTTTTAAGAAAACGATCAAGAAACTACTGTTTGCGTTTGTAAAAAACCTGAAAGCTCTGTCTCTTTCTTTAAATCTGAACTGAAGACACAGCTCTGCTGCAGCAGCGTGACACAGAGAGAGAAAGACGGAGGGAGAAAGTGCGCACACAGCGGCTCGACTGAGGAGATTTATACGGTCGAGTCCAAAGGTCGGATACAAGGTCAGGACGGGTCTGTGTTTGGGTCCGGATCAAGAACCGCAAACTCCCGACCTCTGATGTATACTTTTTCAAAGAAAATTGTATCTGTTTACTTTTTGCAATGCATCTTTAGTCATGTAGTCATAGTATCGGTTTGTGAGTTCCTTTCAATCAAAGAGCCACATCAGTCTTTAAAGCCATCAGAATCAGAATAATCTTTATTACCATTGTCAAGGAAAGGTTTCACCGAATAGGAATTTCTTCGGTAATAATGATAAATGTGAAGCCATGTGGCGTTACAGATGGTGGTTGCCTCTAGATCATTATGCTGTTATTGTGTAGAATGTAATGTAGCAATTTTCCAACTGGCTCCACAGCATGAAGGTCCCGTCCTCCTGATCGTGCGCGACCTTCCTATTCTCGTGGTTGCATGTTGTTCTCTTTCTAAGGATTCTACAGTAATTCCAATCCTAACCCTAGAAGTGTCTGCCTCTGAAAGGTGAGACCGGTTGAAGGGTGGGTCAAATGTTCCTTGTCCCGGCTACACTCTCAAAAATTATAAAGTGCACGCGTTATTGTGTCCAGAAGCTGTGTCCCGATGCTTGCGTGGCGTAAATGTCTCGCCTAATTCCCGCTTTATCACACGCTAACGACGCATTAATAAATCACTGGTTAATGTTGGACGTGGACAGCTGCGTGAGTGCGTCTGAGAGGCTTTTAACTCCTAATCAAGATGTATAGCACCCACCACTCTGAGATATGGCCATGATTAATTCACCTTTTATGCATCCCTGAGTTAAAACTTACCGCCGTCCCGGGCTGTCCGCTGTGGCGTGGCATCGGATTGACCCCGAGCAGTCTATTCAGCGTTAAAAGCAGCAGCAGTTTTTCTTGTCTGGGCGCGTCACGTGTCTCGATATGACAGCACAATCAGGAGAATGGAGTGCGCTAATATAGATGTATAGTGTTCGCCAGTGGCCTCATCCCCTCACCTTCGCTCACATTGTTTTAGCGGCGCAAACTGTACTCGGCAAGAGCGTGATGGATGTCAGTTAATAGGCTTTAAATCAGCACTCCGCCCAATCAGCCAATCAGAACGCGCCACAGCTGTCATCCCACATCTGTGCTCAAGGTTAGCGTTGGCGTAAAGGACGGTGCGGGAAGAAATTGTTTTTAGAACTTTGTGAAGGATTGTTAATAGCTTTATGGGACTTTTCAAACAAAAAAATCTAGAGTTGTATGGTTTCCCTTGTCCACCCAAACAAGCAGAGAAGGCGAATCGTCCAGCTATAGGTGTCCCCGACTACAATCTGCAGACACAGGTTTCTCCAGAAAGGTGAGTGACAGGAAAATTCTCTCATGAGGAAGACAAACAATTTTCTCTTAACAAGAATTAATCAAAGTCTAAATATCTGTGTATGTTCTATGTCATACAGGAGTTTCTTCAGTCTTCATCTGTACTCTGTACTTGCAGTGTAGGACGTTTCGATCTTAATCCTAAGATCTTCGTCAGCGAATGATTACTTGGCACATTCGTGGGTCTCTTACGAAGGAACCAGTAGAAGGAGTTAACCTCTAAGTCCCCCCTCTCTTGGGACTAAAGGTTGGAAAATATCTGGCGGATCTGTGAATAGCTCAGATATTTTCAGGTCAGATACAGATGAAGACTGAAGAATCTTTGCCTACAATACATCTAAATATCTTAACACAAACAATATGCATGCAATTAAGGACTAGCTTCAAGTAGAAGTCCGTAACGAGCAAAATGAGGAGATAAAAATATTAAAATTTACAGTCTAGCTCCCTCCCCCTGCCCTCCTTATTGGATTCTGTGGATGTGTTCACACTGGCTGGTTGATTGACAGGCTCCTCCCATTGGTCAAAGTTATGGCAACAGGGTTTCTGATTAGTTGCAGCTTCTTCTTCTGCTTGTATATCTACCGATACCCAATACCAACCGATACTGTGGGATGTTCACAAAAGCATGCTTGTAGACGACATATTTGTTGATATGAAGTGAAAAAGTAACTGGACCTTGTCGCATTAAATAGAAACTTCCAACATACAGTGATCTGATCATTAATATACAGTATACAGTTGTGGCCAAAAGTTTACATACTCTTTTAATCTTTTGGCCATTATAATACACATACAGTACATAGTTTTTCCACTCATGGTTAGTGGTTGTGCGAAGCCATTTATTGTCAAAGAAATAAGCTTATCATAATGAAACAGAAACAACTAAAATGTCCCTGATCTAATGTTTACATGACCTTCAACAACTGCCAGGACAATTGTTCAGGAGCAAAGAAAAACACACTTCAGCTGAAATACAGGTCTCTCGGACAAACTTGTACTCTGAACTTTATTTCAAGATGCACAATATGTAAACTTTTGATCAGGGACATTTGGCTAGTTTTTTGTTGAAAAGCCTAAACAAACAGGTTTTTTTTTTAAAA
>OMNZ01119462.1:5289-18544 GCA_900303255.1 Lesueurigobius sanzi
CCAATGATGAATTTAGGCATGTTACTTGACGTGCTATTGATTTTAAATGTTGATATTAATATCGGCAAATATCGGATATCGGCCACAGCAGTGAGACAAATATCGGATATCGATATCGGCAGAAAATTTTCATATCGGACCATCCCTAGTTTTAACCCTGTACCTTTGGGTTCAGTCGAGTACAATCTTCTCTGTGCTAAAGGTAGTCTGCGGCGGGACAGGAACTCAGCGCGAGTCAAAAAGAAGTTCTGCAAGAGAAAACAAGTAAGGTACACAGTTAGGTCACTTGCATGTTTAACAGTGAACTTAAGGATGGAGAGAATTTAATGACATAATCTAAAAAGATTTCTAGTGTAGTAAATCTGGTATTAATATTTTGCTTACCTTTGTAAAAAAAAAAAAAAAATTATAATTTAATTATAATATACATGTATTTATTGAATTTCAAATCCATAAATCAGTAGGTCTTTATATTATCCTCCTCATTAGCGCAATAACAATGACCTATATAAATGAAAGATGACTGACAACAAAAAAACATGTCATAATGACATAACATTTCTGTTATAGGGGCTATAGCTTGAAAACATGAATGTGTAACATTGAAGTGTCTCAGTGACCAACTCAGCAGCGTTTAGAACATAATTTATAAATGACCTGGCAAAAAGTCAAACTCATAAACTGCTTAGTCTACCTCTGTCCATAAAATATTGCTAAGTTTCGCTAACTAGCTTTAGCAGATATTAGCAGTAGCTAGGTTAGCTATCTCCCTTTCATAAGCCACCAGTTGTTTATGTCAAATTGACTTAAATAAAAATGATTAAAAATGGAGATTCACGTGAGTGAATAATGCTGAATTGTTTTGCTAACCTGACCTTTAGGTTTACTTAGCTTTGCTGATATTCGTAATAGGATTTAACTTAACTTATATAAATAAAGCTCTTCTTCTTCTTAACATTAAAATAGGAACCATTAATGTTACTCTCTTTACATCTATGCCACTGATTTCTCATGATCACATTTATTAAAATCATATAAAAGCGTCGTGACCTCCACATTTCTTACCCGAGCAACACTGCTCCTGAATCCGCGAGAGGTAAGTCGTCCCGCGGCCAGAGCACAGAGGATTCCCCGGGCTCCTCCAGCTCTGTGCAGGGGCAGAGCGGCAACCGAGAGAAGCCTCAGCAGTGAAGACATCCTCCCAGAGCCCCCTACCAAACCTGGCTGCTAAAATACTTTGATTTGATCACTTTAAGCTGTTCTCTCCTGTTTCATCTTGGGACAGTGTGCAGTGTTATTGAATAAGAGCAGCGGCGTGCGAAATGTCAACGCGAGAATGATGTAAATAACAAACGGGTGGCCGTGTATATGCCTGGCGTAAAATGATTAAACTTTTAAAATGTGTATGAATTAAAAACCGTTATATGTAACACTTGTATACTGAATTACCCGAAATAATAATCATAATTAAAGTTGTGTGTTGAAAATAACTCATTTAATTTGAAATGTGGATTACATTACAAATAGGCACATAAGGAGCTGCTAATGGGTCCTGCGGTCACAATCTTTTCTATTTTTTTTTCTCTTTATTGAACATGGGTCATGACAGACACAATATTGTAACTTTCAACCAATTTCGATTGAACAAAGCTGTCATATTCTTTTTAGTCATTTGTCACTGTATAGCCTACATATCCTAAATATAATGTCGCAGCTTGGGGTAACATTTACATTAGCAAGACAACCAATTTATTGCTGTTCTCCTTGTTATTGTGGCTAACTTCAAACGGCAAATACATAAACAAGGCCTATAGGTAATAAGCTGCTCTGATTTTGCACAAGAAGTTCTCAGCTTCCTCTGTAGGTGCTGTAGGAAAAGCGGCTCAGGAGCAGAGGGATGTGGAATCTCTGGTCTGGTTCTCTGATGGTGAAAACAATCTGAACAAACAAAGATATCACAGTTTGGAAAATCACAAATCTAAAAGGTGGCCACACACTAGAGGATATTTAGCCAGATTTTTAGTCTCAGGAGGCGTATCTTAATAAAAACTTAGAATAGCCTATTACAATTTCCCATATAATTCTATGGAGAAACCGTGAACCACTGCAATAATTAAACACCTTGTTGTGAAATATTAGGCATCCAATTTAGGCATATTTGTTTTTTGCAGGTGAAAGTTTATACTGTATGTTAACAGCCCAAAACCTGAAAATCTGCCTTCTCACCTCTACATAGGGGTAGAATGAGGTCTGTCCCAGGGTGTCCCAGTACTGAGCAGTCTCAAAGCGCAGTTTGTATGTCCCTGATGTGAACCCTTCTCTGGTGATGAGCCCTGGACACCGGCCGTCTGTGTTTGTGGTCCTATAGTACAAAATCAATCAATCAATCATCAAAGAGGAGGAATTTCACTCAACATTATTTATTTATTTATGTTTATTTGAACAGGGACAGGTATGCTTCATGAGCTCATGTTACACACCACAACATTTTAGCCAAGGCTAATTCCCTAAGTCCCTGGTTGGACATTTACAGTTAAAAGCAAAGCAAAACAAACATTTGACAGTTCCCGCTCTGAGCTCCTCTGGTCCTAGAGCCCACCACTCTGAGAGGAACTATACACTCACTGAGGACCTGTGGCGCCTGACCATGCACACATTTATACATTAGCTTCAACTGAGAAAATTTGATGAAGTTTTCAAAATGTAACATATTTAAGTTATGCAGGCTGACACAGTGATGTGACCTAATGGGTGTCTTATCCAAGATTTTAAAAGCTCTGTTGTAGATCATTTATAGCGGCTTAACTGTAGTGACTGTGGCCTGTGACTATGAGCTGATGCAGTAACTTATATGCGAGAAGATCATGGAATGCATGAATGTGTTAGTGTGAGCAGCATGGAATGGCAAAACTAAGTAACATAATGGTGCATAAAAACATAAAATCAATTCAATAGATTGGTTCTGATGTGTTCTTTAAAAAGGACATGATTGTGCCCTTAGGTATAGCAGGTATAAACTCCAACTGTTCTTATCAAAAGGATGACATCAGAAATGTATGGAGAGCTTTCTTAGCTGTACTGCTGAGTTTGGGGGAAAATAGACCTAAAATAAAGTGCCTCTTAATGCTACTGCATAAAAGATGGGGAAAAAAAGAAAAAATCTTTATTAGAGTAATAAATTAGTCTGAATTTTTGGCGTATGTAAGTTGTACATTACAGTCCCACCCGACAGTGATTAAGTTCCAGATCTTGGTGCCGGTGTCGAGGCGGTGCAGACTCAGAGCCAGGCGACAGGCTGGAGCTCCGTCTGCAGTGTTCAGCACATGAGTGGTCAGAGGACTGCTCTCTGCTCCAGACATCGCCACCTCTGATCACACATGAGCATCAGTATCTAACTATAACAACGGAACAATGGCCACAGAAAAGGTTATGTTTAAAGAAAATGATGTAGGTTATTTTTATTTACAGTATATTGTAGGCAGAAGGAAGACAGTTTGGCCACAAAGGTCTTAAAGGAACAGGCCACCGTTTTTCCATACTGAGATATGTTCTTACCTGAGCTTAGACAAGTTGATGCGTACCGGTCTTGTCTTTGTGCGTGCCCTCAGTCGCGCAACAAGAACACAGATGTTATTAGCATTCTTAGCCCCTTAGCATATTCCTATGGATCCAACCCGTTTGGATCCATAGGAGAGGCTAACAACATCTTTGGTCTTTGTGCTTGACTGAGGGCAAGCACAAAGACCAGACAGGTACGCATCAACTTGTCTAAGCTCAGGTAAGAACATACTGTATCTCAGTATGGAAAAACGGTGGCCTGTTCCTTTAAGTAAATAGTTGGCTTCCACAGTAGGCTACAGGAGCCAAAATATTGACTCAAGAGTAGGCTGATGAACCTTTAAAGTATGAAATATTTTTTTCATCCAAACAACAAGTAATAAAATCTTTCTTAACTACTTGTGCATGCCAAAAAACTGTTTGAGCATAGTTGTGATGTGTTTAACTGTGGATGTAACAGGGTGCAATCTAACACTTTTAGCAGAAATAGGAATTTTACAAAGCAGCAACATTTTGAGCAGTTTAGTGTAATTCCATGTCAATGTGCTTTGTGAGAGAGCGCTTACCTCTGTGAAGCTCCACTCCGCAGCAACAAGCCCATTCAAATACTCAACCAACCAGTCATGTGTCAGTGGACACTCCCCCTGAATTCCCATCATGCAACAGTGTGTAACCTCAAGGCGAAGTCTGTGAAATCATTACATGAAGCACTCAGTCAACAGCATGTAACCGGTGTTTATCTTAGTAGAGGCTAAACAAATATGACTCCATTGATTTCAATCAGAATGATCAAACGTGAATTTATTACAATGTTTTTACTCCTGAAGCGCCGTAAGACCCTAGTGAACAAATACCTTTCTACAGGATCCCAGAGAGGACAAATTATTTAAAGGTGCATTGTGGAACTATTTATGTGAAAAATAAAAAGTTGATATTTGCATGTATTTGACCCTTCAGTGACCCGATGGCTGTGGATGGTGAGAATGCCACCTTTACGACGCTCCAGGATTTAATCTGTTTTTAGGGTGACTGGTTTTTAGACCAGAAACCCTCAAAACATTGATCTTGGAGTGTCATAAAGGCCACTGTGATGGAAAGTAAAGGCGACATGCTTGTCACCATACAGCCACTTACAGGTCACATATAGTACGCTGTAATATCAAGTTTGTTTTTCGCATGAAAAGTTCCACAATGCACCTTTAAAAGATCATAAATTGAGGAAATTCTCAAATTGTTCCGACATGTGGAAGATACATGTATTTTGTATCATCAGATTGTGGATTTTAAATGTCGGAATTTTATGCTTTGATTTATTTATTTATTTTAACACTGAAAAAACATTTATTTTGTACAATTTCACTTTCAGTCATTGGATTTTCAGTCCACATTTATCAAATCAAAATGAAAAAGTCACTTTAAATATTCATATATAGGGGAGACCGGGGATGATTGTAACACTTTTTGCTTGAGGGCTGTAACTCACTGATCGTTTGAGCTGTGACTCTCAAACCTTTACATAAAATTCCTACATTGTTTGGCTAGAAATGGCAGCTGATAAGATTTATCACAACACACACAGCATGAGAAGGTGTCAAACCAAAGAGTACCTCTGTTACAACTCTCCCCACTAGCAGGGTGAGTTGTAACACCTGCTTAATCATGTGTTGCTACCAGGAGTTAACTTGTAACAGTAGTATGACATGGTATATTATATGCTGTAAAACATGTGGTTAAATAGGCTAGTATTTACTTATCTGCACCTCAAGGTATTTTATATTGTTAGTATCAAGGGAGTAACTCTGCTGTAACCATTGGAGGGATTAAAGATTACCATAATCCAGGGGGGTTATGGCGGGAATTTCCCCCCACAGGAAAGTTTTGACAAAACACAGGCAATTTCTCTCATTTGATTTGAGCCCCTGGACAAGTAAAAAAAAACGTCAGTAAAATAAGGCTCAGTCATTCAACAATTTCATTTTTTTCCCTCCTGTGAAGGTGGGGGAAGGTCTAAGGATGTGGGATACTCTAAGCTTGTTACTCTAAGCGATTTACTTATTTACGGGACATTACATCTGGTTGTGACATTCATTTGTGTGTGACTTATTTTGATCATTCTTGATGCCTGATATTGAATTGTTTTGTCCATACCGATCTCTGAGACGACTCCTGTTGTGATATTGGGTGTTACAAAAATAAATTAATTGATTGAACTCAGTTCCAGACCGTTCCCCACTTTATCCCCTGGTTACAACCATCCCTACTCCTGTTTATAACCTTCAGCTAATTGTAGTAGGAAACTAGCATGAAAAAAGAGGGCCAAGAAATGACTTTCTTGTCTCAAAAAATCTGCAGCATCAACTTGAAATTTGCTGTGTATGATTCTGATATTGCACTTATCTGGACTCTGATTGGTCAAAGTGGTGCTGTTACAACTTCATCCCCGGTCTCCCCTACATATGTTAAACTCAACACTCTAAATTTCAAATGTAAATCTGAATTTATACTGTTCCATTCGATTTAATAGTTTTTTTTTACATTGAATATTTTAAGGTTGAATTTCTCTATTTCAAATATTTTACATCAAATTTTACAGTGAAAAGGGTGAATTTTTCATTTTAAATTAAAAACATTTTGAAAAATATGTACTAAAAATTCATTTACTGAAATTTGGGGACAAAAGAAAAATTCAAACATATTTATACTGACGAAAATTCCTCGTCTGTGAATCCTTTCATTGACACAAACACCTCTGTACCACTTGTATGGGCCTGTACTAATGTCATGACAAAGGCTTAAGGGATTAAAATGTAACTTTATTTGCCAAACACATCTTTAATGCTCAGAGAAAGCAATCGATCAACTGTGCAAAATAAGTTATGACACTTACCACATAAACAGATACCAATACCAGGACTAACACAGAGACGAGCAGAACCAAAGCCAAACATAACAATCATAAACTTCATATCTACATCGTATTGTTGCCTTTAGTTTGTTGTAAAAAGAAAAACTACTGTACATCTTCATTGTAATAATGTCACATATTACAGAAGTGTATTTACATTATGTGCAGCTGAAAGAAGTATTCTCAAAATACATCATCTAAACAAAGGCAATGAAAGACATAGACAGTTCTTTTAGTTTCATATACAAGGGAAAGAAAATGGCTCATTGTGCGTTGTAGCAGAGTGGTTAGTGCTCCTGCCTCAGTCTCAGCAAAAACATTGTGGGATTGTGATGCTTTGTATTGTGAATACAGTGTATTTAAGGTCCATATTAACTGCACAGGTGGTAGCTGATCGTGACTCATGAAAGGAAACTTGTAGAAGTAGCTTTGTGTCTGTGAAAGGCGCTATTTAAATAAAGCTCTTCTTCTTCTTCTAGTATAGCTTAATGTGTTGTACATACTGTACCTTGTGTAACAGGTTTATTATGATAAAGCCTTGGATACTTACTTATAGTAGTTCATTGTATCTTAACCTTTGTACCACCATGAGCCACAGTATTTTAGTGAACTTAAAGAAATCATTTTTTCTTGAAAAAAATTAAACAGTTTCTATTTTTGATCAACTTTATCAAAAGTATATTCATTCCTTGCTTTTCCTACAACACACAGACAAGTCAGGCATCGATAAGAGAATCGATAAAGAATCGAATCGTTTAGCACAATCGAAAATAGAATTGGAATCGCAAAAATCTCATTTTTACCATCAATCATTATAACCATAACTTGTAGCCTTGAACAGAAATATTGGCTTTTATTGATGAAAATGATGATTGGAAATGTATGTTTTTTTAATTTTGAGAAGGTGGGCGATCTCAAGTGGTGCAGTGTTGGGACCCACCATCATCCAAGGATGACAAGCCATGACCCAAATAAGAATTTACTTTACTCAGTCCCTATTAGCCCTAAGGAAGACTAATATGCTGTTAAAACAGGTTGGCATGGCCCATTGCTGAAATAAAGGTCTTTATGAAGGATCTTTGAAGATCACCTGCAACTACATGTTTTGGCCCCTTGATACTCACCTTTCCTACCGTTTCAAGAATTTACATCATGTATAATGTAAAGTAGAGTATTGTCCCACAAAGTGATACTTTATGAGCATTAAATAATCCTATACTGATGGATAGTAGCTGTCATTTCTACAGACGATAGTATTTTAGTCTTTTTCAGTGAATACATTTTGAAAGCAATGTTCCTTGGGACAGGCTCATGAAAATGGTTTGATGAGCCACTATTGGGTCCCGTCCCACCAGTTGAGAACCACAGGGCTAGGGTAAGGATGGTCGAAAAGTTCTAGAATACATTGTAGACAGAGAAAAGTTGGTTTGTCAAAAATGGGCAGCATGACTTAAAAAACATGTATCTTTGGCTGCAATTTACGTTTTAAAATCAATCAAGATTCGGTTTATTCGGTTTTCATAGGCCTAGCATTATACAGGAACGTGTTTATAGAGGTCTAAACTACACGGGTAGCAGGTTTTAAGCCTAATAACGGCCATGGAGACAGGATATTTTGTCATGTGCAGGAATAATAACACACATTCATCTTTGATCATGGTTTGAAGTGTGAATTGTGCAGCCCTATCACAAAAAGTCTTACAAATAAAGCAAAATGGCACTGCTGCTGCACACGCTGAACGAAACACAACAATTAATTATTCTTAATTATCTGCATAATCACCCTTGTCTCTACCAGGAGTTCACCAGTGTTTGTACAGCGCAGACCAGATGGTACTTCCACCCATTGTCAGAAAGTGTGCTTATTTATGACGCAAACCCAACCTTTAGTTTCACACCGAGAACCTGCTCCATGGTTCATAATTAGCCTGTACGCCAGAATAATAAAAACTCCCCCAAACTGAGATGACCAGGAAATTGCAAGTGGCCGTCTACAGCCCGCTTTACGACTGGTTTCCTTTTTTGCGAGCGGCGGTAGCTCGGACGACAAAGCCATAAAGCAGCGAGGGGCCCGGCGTGTTCGTGATGCAGTGCTCCCCACAGATGGTCGGACGTAATGACAAGAGGCTGATGAGAATAAACTGGGAGATAAGGAGCTGCCAGCTGCCGGCTTTATTAACACCACATCAGCGCGCACACAGACGGGAGAGTCTGAGAGATACATATCTGAAAGTGGAGTCCGCTCTGAAAAGTCTGTCGGAGATTTAGGAGGTTGTAATTTGTCAGAGAAGTTACATGGGGGGGGGGCGTTGTTCATTGGAGTATTTGTGCGCAGGGTTCAGGTGTATCTGTGGAGAAAATGGGATAAAGGTTGCAATCAGGTCTTTTATATGATATTAAAGGGGCTGTACTCAAAATGACAACAATTCTATTACAGGCTTAAAGGTGCATTGTCCAACTTTTTAACTCTTCGGGGTCTATGGGTATTTGGGTCATTCTGTGTAAATTCAACCAAGAAAATGCACTCACGTCACAGATTTTGATGAACTTTGGTGGAGTGATTGGCCTCTAGGAGAAACTGTGAGAGCCCAAATATTTTTGCAACGTCCAAATCTCTAAAAGTATGCACTGCAAAAAGTGATATCTTGATAAGTTAAATTTGCTTGAATTGAGGATATTTGATCATATTTTGAGTAATTTTGACTTGCCAAGTAAAATTATCTAGGAAGTATTTTTGCACTTAAGATCAGAAAAAGCTTACAATTTCAAGTAAATTTAGATTAATTATCAAAATTTTAGTGTAAGAAGTAGTTTTTTCTTATAGTAAGTACAAAAATCTTGTTCCATTGGCAGATAATTTTACTTGGCAAGTCAAAATTACAAAAGAAGGCCAACTATTCTCAATTCAATCAAATTTAACTAATCAAGATATTACTTTTTGCAGTGTGTCACCTAGAGAGCTGATTTAGGGGTAATTTAAATGCTCACTTCAAGGCCTATCTTTTTATAGCATTCTTTCCAAAAATGGACTAGAAAAAAAATATAAAGGAGTGAAAACTAAAATTGGGAATAGCAAAAAACGCGTGTCTCTCACTTTTCTTCATATTCAAACCAAAGAAAGGTTGTCATGTCCACTAACATTGCTGAAAGTGTCAGGATGGGCATTCCATAACTTTTTGAGCAATCAGGCAAAATACCTCCTCATGGCGTTTTTACATTAATGGCCCTCCAAATATTTGAAAAATATGGATGTAGAAGTGGTCGTCCATGAATTTCCCCGCCCCCCAGGGGCAAAAAAACAAAAACAAATCTTGACTCGTCATAAATGCTGCTAATGGAAAGTAAATGCTCCAAAACATGCTAACCACACCTACAGCCACAGGGTCAAAGGTCAAATACGCACTAATATCAAGTTTTGTTTGGTTTTCTCATGTAAAAAGTTCCACCACGCACCTTTAAATAGGTTGTGTTTGTGTGGCATCACAACATACTGAAGAGCCTTTAGTTTGAGGTAGTGGGACAGTACAAAGTCTATGGCAACTATCAAAAGGTTAATATCACTGTAATTACTGGGTCTGTCAACATGAAACAAAAACTGGCACAAAGTTCAATGTCTCCTCTGTCCACACAAAGGATCAAAAGTCTCCAAAACTGGTGAAAAGTTCCAAAAACAATTGAAAGGAGTTTAGACGCCCTATATCTGATTTTTTTTTTCTTTTCGTCCATTCTAAACTTAGTTATTTGTAGAAAAACACTGAACATGTGATGATTAAGCATTTGTATGGGTCTCATGAGCTTGCAGGTTAGCTATTGTTAGCATGTCTGTGACTGTGACCCTGAAAAGTCAGTCTGGATGAAAGTGGTGAAAAGTGTTTGTAAACTCATGCTTGTGAAGAATAGGAAAATTAGAAAGGAGTCTGGAGAAGAACTGACAATATAATTTACTCGGTCCATCTTTCATTGTTTGTAAGTATCAAGTAGGGTGACCTATATTGTGTTTACTCAGGGATTGCAGATGGAAACTAGTTTAAGCTATAATCTGGTGTAAAGCATCTATAATGTGTTTGCACATTGTCCCTGTTAAACAAACTAATAAACTAAACTAAATAGTAGTGAAAGTGGGACAAGTCTTGTGATCTAGTGGGACATGGAGGGACAGACATGAGAAGAGATTCGATTTCATTTTCTTTCCTTTGTTATTTTGGCCTAAATTCACACATACAGATCACAATAGATCACCAAATAATCTATTCCAGAAAGAATGTAAGGACCTACTCCAGGACAAAAGGATCAAGTCCAACATTTGTCTATTTTCTATTAAAAGAGTCCTTCTAAAACCTCTCCCACTGAGCTGTATGCCTTCCATCTGTGATAATTACATCAGCAAATTCTTGAACGTAATCAAAAGTATAATTAAAAACTGGAGTTTCCTCCTACTGATAAGGGGAAGCAAGTAACTGCAACAGCTGTTTCTTTATCTTCAAATAGAGGGAAATAAATGATACTTATTGTACCATGGAGAGTTATTTTAATCTCTTCACACGGCAGACTTTTTTGTAAAAGCAACACTTATCACAGAAAAGAATGAGTTGAGATAACAGCATTGGCTTTAGTGAGCTGTTGCACTTTGGTTTGCACAGAGTGGGACATTATCTGTAAAGGAGGCTGTACCTCAGCTCCGATCACAGGCCGTCCTCGGGGTCAGATGAAGGCTCAGGTATCTGCAAACAGAATCATCACACTGTCAGAAAGCTATTTTAACTGTGAAGCACTTTGTGGCCTTTGTCTGTGAAAGGTGCTATATAAATAAAGGTTACTTACTTACTTACTTTACTGAACTCTCTCCCTTCCCTGTCTTCATACACTCTGTCCATTTCAGCCCCTCATACTCACTGACAACCCTCATCCCCCGATTTTGTATAAATGTTGTATATAGTGTACATTTTTGGCCTGAGGATGAGGAAGGCCTATAGTAGCCAAACATTGCAGCCCACGTAAATAAATTCTCACTATTTGAAAGTTTTGATTTTTCAGAGTTAGCTATAGAGTTCAGGATTGTGATGTCATATAGGCTTTTCCATATTTAACTAATGGAGGTTTAAAAAGGTAAAATACTGGAGTTATCGTTCTTATAAAAGCATTCTGACACTACAGTGTGTTAGATGTATTTACCAGCAGAGACTCAGCAGCTCATGGATCTGTTCCACGGCTGCTTTCTACACTTTTTACAATGTTTCTATCTAATGTTAGTCTATGGACAACGCTTGCTAGCGCCCACAAAGATGGCGGATTTCCTTGGTAACTGTGAATTTTCCCGAACTCTATTGAAAAAAAATAAAGAACAGGGAGAGGGCCCATGCAAAACCATCGTGCAACAGAAAGCCTGTGGATGGATTTTGTTACATTCCAACAAACAGGCTCTTGTTCCCTGTGTTATTGGACCAACGGTGGCTCAGACGGTAGAGCGGGGCGGTCATGGGCTTTGAATCCTGCAGACGCAGACTGTAATTGTGTCCTTGGGCAAGACACTTCATCCACCTCCCGTGTGAATGTAGTGTGTGAGTGCGTGGCTGGTCTGAGGGGCCGATGGCACAGACGGCAGCCTTGCTTCCATCCGTCTGTCCCAGGGCAGCTGTGGCTACAATAGCAGCTTACCATCATCCAGTACAGAGTGAATGAATAATGACTACAGTGCAGCACATTGGACACTTGTCACACAGGCTTGTACAGTGGAATATACTGTAAGTGTATAAGTTACATTTACTTGAAATGATCTACCAATGGAATAAGTCTTTTTGCACTTTTTAGATTAATAATAATTATTATTAAATTTTTTTAACAGAATTACTTAAATTAAGATCAAATATTCTTAAATTCAGACATTTAAATAACTGAGATTGTCATACTTTTTGTAGTGTGGCCTTTAGTTTTCAATTATCCATATCCATTGTCATTGTGAATTGTCCCTAAACAGGCACACTCACACAGTGTGTGTATGGGCCTGGATACACAACTGCATCATACATATACATTGTCTTTGTGAATTGTTCCTAAACAGGCACACTCACACAGTGTGTGTATGGGCCTGGGTATGGACACAACTGCATCATACACATACATTGTCTTTGTGAATTGTTCATAAACAGGCACACGCACACAGTGTGTGTATGGGCCTGGATACACAACTGCATCATACACATACATTGTCTTTGTGAATTGTTCCTAAACAGGCACACTCACACAGTGTGTGTATGGGCCTGGATACACAACTGCATCATACACATACATTGTCTTTGTGAATTGTCCCTAAACAGGCACACTCACACAGTGTGTGTATGGGCCTGGATACACAACTGCATCATACACATACATTGGGCCCGATCTTGCAGTACCTAGGCGCAGGTTGCAGGTTGCATGTCGTAGAGCGCACTCTGCTGGCGCTGTGAGTGGGCTGGGCTGTGCCACCATTGGTCAAAATCCATAACCAATCAAAGAGGGCCTGCTCTAGGCCTCCAAAATCCTAAACCTCCTGCAGCCCCACCCCCAAGCACGGTTCAACTATTTCAACAGAAACAATTTGTGTACGAATAATACAAATTTTAATAAATGAAAGAAGTTGATATACCTCCATGAACAATTCTAGTTAAGCAATTTTAAATATTTGAGAACACAAAGCTGGAAAATAAAGTTTGTAGCCCTCTGTAATTATATATTGTATAGTATATTTATTTTTACACTATACAATATTCACTCTTTAAAATGCACTAGAAATAATTGTTTTATATTATACAT